>CAJQZJ010034312.1:2383869-2408615 GCA_907164525.1 Lophiomys imhausi
GTGTGTGTGTGTGTGTGTGTGTGTGTGTGTGTGTGTGTGTGTGTGCACAAACCCATTCAGGGTGACATGCTGTGTGTGGTGCCCATATTTCCCCAGCTAAGTGGCATGGTAGTGGCAGCAGCTAGAGCCTGATCTGGCTCTGAAGTCCACTTGGAACTGGAAAAGATTAACAGCGGCACCGAAACACATACAACAGACAGAGGCAACAAAAAAATGAAACCAAAACACAGAACATATGAGAGACAAAGACAGCAAAACAAACAAATAAAAACTAAGCAATAAAAAATAAAGCTGGGCGGTGGTGGCACACGCCTTTAATCCCAGCACTCGGGAGGCAGAGGCAGGCGGATCTTTGTGAGTTCGAGGCCAGCCTGGTCTACAAAGTGAGTGCAGGACAGCCAGGGCTACACAGAGAAACCTTGTCTTGAAAAACCAAAAAAAAAAAAAAAAAAAAAGACCTGAAACCAATACACAGAACACAGGCTAGAGGGCTGTCTAGCTTACTAGTCTTATTATTCATGTCGTTTGTTCGTCTCAGTCGATCTAAGACAGAACACACTAATACTGGCAAAACACAAAACAAGACACAGAAGAAAAATAACCACAACAATTGGGGTCATTCAGAGATTTACCAGTTCGATCAAAGAAGTTGTTTGATTGTTTTTAACAAATAGATTTTTATCTCAACCAACTCCCTACACAACCCAGGTGCCAAGAATCCATCAGACACTTCCTAAGTGTTGGTTCCAGTTCTGGTTCAGTTAGGAAGGGCCTTTCTGATTTCCATCTCAGCTTCCGATAGTGCCTGACATCCCTCGCTGGGCCTATACAAACTCTTGACTCCTAGGATCTTGGAAATTCCTCAGAGTTCCTTGGCTCTGTCATGCAGCCTAGGCATTGAAACCCTGCCAATGGATGCTCGGATGCTAGACTTCTCATATTTCTCAGCTCCCAGTCTCACCAAGGTGTCCTCAGCATCCCAGGGTGGATCAGAGAAAGACCCGGTGACTCTGGCTGAGCTCCTGAGGATGATTGCAATGTCTTGCTTGCCCTGGACCTGAGAATATGGGATCTTGTCAGAGCCACCCACATGCCCAGATCAAGACCCCACAGAACCAGAACAGAACTAGATAAGACAGAGAGTATCTGCGACTTACCAGAGGAGGCTTCCATAAACGGTGCTTGCTACTTTTTTGTTTTGATACTAAACTGAAGATGTGCCCCAGGGCCTTGGAACTTCTCTAAGGTCCACACCCCTACGACAGTGGTTCTCAACCTTCCTAAGGCTGTGACCCTTTAATACAGTTCCTCATGCTGTGGTGACCCCCAACCATAAAACTATTTTTATTGCTACTTCATAACTGTAATTTTGCTACTATTATGAATTGTAATGTGAATATTTGTGTTTTCCAATGGTCTTAGGAGACCCCTGTGAAAGGGTCTTGCAACCCCCAAAGGAGTCTTGACCCACAGGTTAGGAAACTATGCCCAGGGAGCAACTCTTCAGTCCCAGAGAGCCAGAGGGAAGGGCCCCTCTTCTGATTTTCTAAATTTGGGTTGAGGTCTGGATCATGCTGGAGACCTCCAAATATTAATCCCAAAGATATGAGGAGAAAGACCTACTGACCCAAATCATCATGGCTAAATTAATTAAAGCAAGTAATCTTTTTAACATTTGTTTATTTATTTTTATGTATATGAGTGATCTTTATTTACATACACCCAGAAGAAGGAATCAGATCCCATTACAGATGGTTGTGAGCCACCATGTAGGTACTGGGGATTGAACTCAGGACCTCTGGAAGAGTAGCCAGGACTCTTTACCACTGAGTCATCTCTCCAACCCCAAGCAAGCAATTAACTAAAACATGCTTTTTTATTCATGCACATGGGGTGCCTCCCCCTAAGTTGGGGTTCAAGAGGTCAGCATTGGATGTTGGGAAGATAAAGTTTTTATAGCTCAGGGATAGGAGGTTTCCAAATGGGGGATTTGGCAGGCAAATAGCCATTGTTCCAAAAGCAGAACATAGCAAGGTGGTCACAACAAAGTAGTCAGTCATAACAACAGGTGGTTATAATAACCCTTTTGAGGGGTGGAGAGATGGCTCACCAGTTAAGAGCTTTGACTGCTCTTCCAAAGGACCCCGGTTCAAATCCCAGCACCCACATGACAGTTTCACAGTTGTCTGTAATTTTTGGATGTAGTGGTGCATGCTTTTAAACCCAGCACTGTGGAGGCAGAGACAGGTGGATCTCTGTGAGTTCAAGGCTATTCTAGTCTACAAAGTGAGTGCAGGACAGCCAGGGATACACAGAGAAATCTTGTCTCCAAAACAAAACAAAAACCCTTTTGAAACAAAGGTAGGGTTGCAAGACAGTCATAACAACTTTTTGAAACAAAGATGTGACTGCTGTTTCCTGAAACAGGCAGTACAGAACGATTTGTAGTTAAGGTTACAGGTGGGGCATAGCCCAATCCTTGAGAAACAGATGTCTAATCATAAACAGGAATGAACCCAGTTTGTCTTTACTATAAGATGTTTTCAAGCTTGAGATGGAGTCAGGCTGGTTCATCACTTTATGATACAAACGCAGTCTGAGGTCTTAATGGGATGACCTGAGCATGCCCCAGAGTATTTTAACTCTTCAAACATGTGTGACCTTTAGCTAAACATACCCCCAAATGTATCTGACATATTTCCATCTGTGGTGGCTATTCCTGGTTGTCAACTCAATTACATCTGGAATTAGCTAAAACCCGAGCGGCTGGGTACACTTTGAGGTACATTTTTCTATATTAAATCATTTGAAGTGGGAAGATCCACTTCTAACCCAGAGATTTGGTGTGGGAAGGCACAACCTTAATTCAGATCTTTTGAACTGTGAAGATGCACCTTTCCCCTGGGTCACCTTCTGTGTAAAGAACATGGGAGAAGGACGCTTTCTTTGCCTGCTGGCACTTGCTCTGGTTGGCAAGCTCATTCCTTCACTGGCATTTAGAGCCTACTTCTCCAGGGTTCCTGTGTATACTGAAGACCAGCTGAGACATCCATCTTCAAGGACTGAGCAACTACAAGTTTCTTGGACCCTCCATTGATCAACGGCCACTATTGGACCAGTTGGACCTCAGCCTGCAAGTCATTCTAATAAATCCCCTTTCCACATATGTCCTGGTTTGTCTTGCTGCTTGTATTCAAATGTTAATTGCTTGCCGCCTGTCTTCCTCACTGTACAAGCCCACACTCAGATACCCAAACTGATGTTTGTAACTCTTGCCTCTAAGCCATCTCTTATTGGTCAAATAAAGTTACCTTGGCCTGGGCCAAGCAGAGAGAGAGAGGTAGGTGGGGCCAAGGTTAGAGGGCTTGGAGGTAGCAGGGAATCATAGGAGAAGGAAGGAAGAGAGGAGAGGAAGAGGAGGAAGGAGGATGGCTGTCATGAGCTACATGGATGAGACGTCACATGGCCCAGAGAATCAGCATGATGTGGAGAGAAACAGCCCATGGAGCATAACCAAGAAATTGTGGGGTTTCGGCTTGGAAGTAGAAAGCTAGCTTAGAGGGTTACGATCTGCCTACACCCAGTGCTTAAGGTTATATTGAATTCCAACAGGTCTCTGTGTTTATTTGTAAGTGGTGGGTTAAGGGACAACTCTGCAAACCAAGTAATCATATGTAATCAATTATAATTATTAATAATTCTGCTACACATGCATATAGAGTCATATAAATGCTATTCCTCTAGGGAACCCTGACTAGTAAGTACACCATCTTAAACTGTCACCTTAAGTTGAGCATGCTCAGCAATGTGTCCACCATCAAGTTGCTTTCCTATTTGTATATGTGTAAGTTCTTCCAAGAAAATCCCCATGCTTCCTTTGTCTGAGGACACTGTAAACAAACTTTAAATTATTCAACTATATATTTATTGGTAACTGTATTCACTTATAACAAATATAAACACTTACTTAACTACTAACTGTACAAATGAGTTCAACCCCTATTAACTAACCACTAAACCTATTGATAACTATTATAACTATTTTCATAACCTTTTAGAAGGATACAGTCTCTGGGGCAGGTCCTCAGTAGACAGGAACACAGTCTCTGGGGTAGACCTTTTAATGCACTTAGCAGTCTTTCTTCTGGAATATCTCAGAAGTAGATCCGTTAGGGTAAATTGGCTATGGTGGCTTCACCTTAAATAAGGCTTGAGGCTTTCTTCTCTCTGGGAGACCTCAGCCATCTGTAGGCCAACTTATTTCCTTTGTATCAGCAACTCTGCCATTCTGCCTCAGTCTTTAAAGCTGGCTACAGTTTCGTTCAGGCCACTGTTTGGACAGGTCAAACCCCTCTAGGCAAAAGCTGAGCCACAGGGATTAGTCCTTGGCCTTTGCTGTCTTGCTGAGGCTTTCTCTGCTCACCAGCTTCTTTCTGCCTCAGGGAGATCTGGCCATCAGTCCACCAGCACTTTCTCCATCAGACGATACAAACTACTCATTGTACTTTCTAGCATGAGGACTAGCTGGCATTGGAGCTCTCTAGCTTGGGGCCCTTTCGGCTCCATCCACTTGTCCTTAAATAGGATCTCTCCTTGTTCCACCTGCTTCAGCCTCTGGGCACTGCCCACTTAGCAGCTGAAAACAATGCCAGGCCATAAACCTTGTTTTCAGTCCATAGAGTCTCTCCTTGTTTTATCTGGCTTCCTCCTTGTTTTTAGTCCATAAGCTGATAAGCTAATTGCCCACAGCCAAGTTGATCTTCATGCCCTGGATTAAGAGACTGTATCAGAAACCCCCAGATACTTACTAAATCTGATTTATATTAATCTAACTCCTTACAGAACACAATTGATTTGGAAATAAATACATGTTCTTCTCACTTGTAGCAAACAATCAATCTTTTTACACTCTTTTATTTCATGACCATGCTTGTTCTGGGGGTTTCCCTCTCCACAATGTAAGACCACCACATCCAGTTACAGACTGACAACACTTTGTGGCTTACAGGACACAAAGGTAATGAGGGGTGGAATGGAAACATATTAATTCTGTGTCACTGTATGTGGGAAACGTGTCATTTTCTTTATGATTTTTACAGAGGTTTACAATGAAAAGATTGCTTGTGTCTGGACTTTTAGAGAGTGTTTGGAACAAGAGACTATGGGGACTTTTAAAGTTGGACTAAATACATTTTGCATAATGCTGTTGCCACAGGCGAAAGAGTGGAATGTGGTGGTCGATAAGAACTCTTCTCATAGGCTCGGGTATTCGAATACTTAGTCCTCAGTTGGTGCAACTGGGTAGGTTTAAAAGGTACAGCCCTATTGGAGGAAGCATGTCTCTAGGGGCAGGCTTTAAGGTTTAGGAAAAAAACTCCCACCATTTCCAGTGTTCTCTCACTGTTGTGTGCTTATTCCTCAGCTTCCTGTTCCAGGCTCTTTCCTGTTGCTTGTTGCCAGGCTCCACCCCACCCCTTCCCAAATAAACTCCCTCTCTAACAGTGGTTCTCAATCTTCTTTTCTGCTGTGTCCCTTTAAAATGTTCCCCATGTTGTGGTGACCCCCAACCATAAGGTTATTTTCATTGCTACTTCATAAGTGTAATTTTGCTACCATTATGATTCCTAATGTAAATATCTGATATGCAGGCCAACTGATATTCAACCTCTGTAAAAGGGCCATTTGACCCCCAAAGGGGTCGAGACCCACAGATTGAGAAGCACTGTTCTGTAAGTTATCTTGGTCATGGTGTTTTATTGCAACAAAGGAAGAGTAGCTAATACAAGCGAATGTGGTGAGTCAAGGTTGAGCTCACGTGATTGACAAGAGTGCAGTCTGTGATGTTGCCATGAGAAACAGGAACTAAGAGAAGAACAACTTGGAGTTATTCCTGAGGATGATGTCATTCAGTTCAGCTTCAGACATGATGAGAGATTTTGTTTCTTGGGACTCTTGTAGCAAATATCACAAATTGACTAGATTAAGGCTACAGATATTTACTGTCTCACAGTTTTTGTGATGGCTATTCTTGGTTATCAACTTGATCACATCTGGAATTAACTAAAAATCAAGCATCTGGGTATGCCTGTGAGATATTTTTCTTTTTATTTATTTATTTATTTATGTGTTTATTTATGTATTTATGTATGTATGTATGTATGTATGTATTTATTTATTTATTTATTGCTTCAGGTTACATCTTCATCATATTGTCCTCTTTCCACCCGTCCCAGTCCCGCCCTCCCACCCTCTACCCCCTAACCTTTCCATCCCACTCCTCTGGAATGGAGTGTCCCTACATAACAGTCCCCCGCCCCAGTTCAGCAGTCATGTGAGGGCCAAGAGCCTCCTCATACACTGGGGGCCTACAAGGCAGCACCATTAGGGAAAAGTGTCTCATTGACAGGGAGAAAAAGAAGAAGTCTATGTCCATGTTCCCTTTGGTGCGTTGGTTGTGGTATAGATATCATGTACTATAGAGCTAAAATCCAACTATAAGTGAATTCTTTGAAGGGAGGAAAAAAGTTTTTGAGGTGGGAAGATCCACTTTAAATCTGGGCTATACCTTCTGGAGGCAGCCTATATGCAGGGCATGGGAGAAGGAAGCACTTGCTTGCCCTAGCTCTCACTGGGAAGTTCATTCCTTCATGGGTTATTGGAGCCTACATCTTCATGATTCCAATAGAAACTGAAGACCAGCTGAGACATACAGACTCATGGACTGAACAAGTACTTGATTCTTGGATTATTTGTTAATGGATAGTCATTTTTGAACTAGCTGAGCCACAGCCTATAAGTCACAATCACACACACACACACACACACACATAAATGCAATAAAAAATTTAAAACATTCCCTCAGAAAATACAGACATCCCTTAAAGCACTTTCAACTATATACCTCAATACCTGCTCATTTATATATAAGTTGTATATAAGGACAAATATGAGCATATTTCAGTATTTTCATTATACAACATATAAAAAATAGAATTGGTAAGTGAGATAATTTTTGCATGTAAATATAACTGTTATGAGTTCAGAATGTCTTTAGCTAAGACCTGAAAGTGCAATAGTCATAGTGGATGGCAGTGGATTTAAGTCCATAATCCAAATACTCTTCTTGACGACTTAAAAAAATGGCAGGCCTGGTGTGGCGGTGCATGCCTTTAATCAGAGGGCAGAGGCAGGTGGATCTCATGGGTGTAAGGCCAGCCAGGGCTTACTTTGAGACAGTAAGATTCTGTCAGAAAGAAGGAAGGAAGGAAGAAAGGAAGGAAGGAAGGAAGGAAGGAAGGAAGGAAGGAAGGAAGGAAGGAAGAGAGGGAGAGAGGGAGGGAGGGAGGGAGGAAGGAAGGAACAGGAAGGTGTTAACATTCATTAGTCCTAAATAATAAGTTTTTAACTTATAACATTTCTGGCAAAAAATTTAAATGACTGGGACTGTAGCTCAGGCGCTAGAGCATTCATTAAGCCCTAGATTCTATCAGGGTGACCCATACATTGGGCATAGGAGTATGTTCCTCTAACCCCAACAGTTGGAAGGTGGAGGCATTAGGATCAGAAGTTCAAGGCCATCCTGGGTATGAGATCATGCTAAAAAGAATAAAAAAGAAGGGAAAAAGAGAAAAAGAAAAGAAAGAGTAAAAAAAAAAAACTTTAAAGAACTCATTAAAAATTTCAAATCATTTAAAGTGTGTATGTGTGTGTGTGTGTGTGTGTGTGTGTGTGTGTGTGTGTGTGTGTGAGACATAAGTCAGAGGATAACACTGGGAGTCGTTTTCAGGAATATTGTCTACTTCCTTTGAAACAGGGACTTTTTGGTTTTTTGTTTGTTTGTTTTTCTTGGGTTTTTTTGTTTGTTTGTTTGTTTCTTTTTCGAGACAGGGTTTCTCTGTGTATCCTTGACTGTCCTGGAACTTACTCTGTAGATCAGGCTGGCCTTGAACTCACAGAGATCCACCTGCCTCTGCCTCCCGAGTGCTGGGATTAAAGGCGTGCGCCACCATGCCCGGCGAAACAGAGACTTTTATTGGCCTAGATTTTACCAATTAGACTAGGTTGACTGATGAATGAGTTCCGAGTATCCTCCTTGTCTCTACTTCCTCAGTGCTGGGATAACAAGCACCTGCCACCATGCCCGCATTTTTGCTTGTGTTGAGTATCAGACTCAGGCTTCTCATAACCTCTCTCTCTCTCTCTCTCTCTCTCTCTCTCTCTTTGTAGCAAAGTTACACTTGTGGTCTGTATTAGGCATTAACCTAAGAATATTTAAAGTATCAATGTATTTAATTCCCACAACATAATGTGTGTGTGTGTGTGTGTGTGTGTGTGTGTGTGTGTGTGTGTGTCTGTGTGTTCCTCTCATCCACTCTCACACATTGGAAACCACAGCACAATGTGTCTAGGTGACTTGCCTGGTTTCAGTGGTGAGGTGGCAGGTTCTAGCATCCTTCCTGAATTAAGCTGCCTGAATCAGGCAAAGGATAGACATTATCAGCTCTTCTGCTCTCTGGCTCTTCTCTTTTGCTTTCTCTAAGAAGATGATATTTTCAGTTCAAATTTGCTTTTCAGGAATTTTGCTTGTCTGTCTAGGGAACAATGAAATAGGTAAAGCTAGATAATGCAGTCCAATATTGAGTATATTGAGGTACAATATACTATGATGGAGTGAACGTGGCAGTGAATGAGAAGAAGCCTGTCAAAATCTCTCCACTCTTGGATACCTTATTTCTAGGAAAACCAGAGAAATGTAAGGGTGCCAGAGTCAGTTTGTAAAATGAAGGTGATCCTTCCTTCACTTCTGTCAATCATGTTTTGGTGATAAACCCTATCACCTTCTTCCTGTCTCTAAATGCATCATCTTTGCTATGGTTTGAATTTTGTGTGATGTCCTTCATAGGCTCAGGTGTTAAACACTTGGCCCCCAGCTGGTAGTGCTGTTTTGAGAATGTGTGGGAATTTTAGGAAGTGGAAGCTCAGTGGAGAATGTGGGTCACTGGGGGGTAGGCCTTAAAGTTTTTTGACTCCACCCTGCTTCCTGTCTCTTTTGTTTCCTGATCCATCAAGATGTGACTAAGCAGCCACCTATTGGTCCTCTGACCATGCCTTCCCCTGTGATGAACTGTGCCTCTTTAAACTGTGAGACAAACAAAGCTCTCCTCTTTTAATTGTTTCTTCAGGTATTTTATCATGATAATGAAAAGTTGCTAGTAAAATCCAATATACCTCCTAGGATATACTACCCATCTTACCAAGAGGGGTGACCTTATGCCCCAATTACACCCTTCCCAGTAAAATATTAACCTTGCTTATAGTAACAGAGAAGACTAATCTATACTGTGATTAACATTATATTAAGATAAGCTTGATTAGAGAGGTTGTCAGATAGCATTACATTAGACTTCTGCTGTCCTTAATCACACTGCTAATTAAAACCCTGCTGGCATCTTCTGTATTTAGAGAACAGGTAATCTTCAAAGCCCTGGAGTTGAGCACTAAGCAGAAATTTGTTGTGAACTACCACACCCAGCGAAATTCCTCCTACTTTTAATTTCTGCTTGTGAGTTAGGGCTTAATGCTTCCTAAAGCAGCAGCAGCCTTCACACTGGAGTGTGTGTGTGTATCGGAACCTGTCAGAGGGCCTGCTGGAGCACAGAGTCTGTGCTCTGGGATGCATTCACATTTCTTAACCAATAGTCTGGGATCAAGAATTTGAATTGAAAAAAAAAAAAAAAAAAGACAAGCCGGGCAGTGGTGGCGCACGCCTTTAATCCCAGCACTTGGGAGGCAGAGGCAGGCGGATCTTTGCGAGTTCGAGGCCAGCCTGGTCTACAAAGTGAGTCCAGGACAGCCAGGGCTACACAGAGAAACCAAAAAAAAAAAAAAAAAAAAAGAATTTGAATTGATGTCACTAGTCAAGAGGTCACACTTGAGAAGAAGCACTGTCCCATATGACTGGCTGTTCTAGTTCCATTCCTATTGCTGTGATAAGACATCTTGACAAAACGCAACTCCTGTCTTAGGGGGGAAAGAAAGGGATTTTTTTTTTTTTTAGCTAGAAATTCCAGGTTATAGTTCATCGTTGTGGGGAAGCTACAAACCAAGGAGCACTAGGCATTGCTAGCAAACATAAAAGGCAGAAGTAAGGAGAGATTCTCCCCTACAGACTTCAAAGGTAAACTTGACCCCTATGATGCTGGATCTAAGATTTAAGGGTCCATTATGTTATATTAACCAGGGCTCTCTAGAGGAACAGAACTGACAGAATGAGTGTGTGTGTGTGTGTGTGTGTGTGTGTGTGTTGTGTGTGTGCGCGCGCGTGCCAGTGTGTATGTGCACACTACCATGGAGGTCAGAGGACAACTTGTGGGGAGTCAGATCTTCCTTCTCTCCACATAGGTCTTAAGGATTGAAGTCGGGTCACTAGGTTTGAGTCTTTATCCACCGAGCCATCTCTTCAATATTATTTTCTGTTTCTTGCTTACACTGATTTCATGCATCATTAAAACAATTAGAAGTGTTCGATGTATGTCAGTGGTAGCACACTCTCATAGTGTGTGTGAGGGTCTGTGTTCAATCTGCAGCACCTTAATAATTAATTCATTAATTATAAAGGGGAATAGGAGACAACTTTTCTGCAGCTGGCAGTGACAAACTATGGTCTTCAGGTGAAATTCAGCCTGCTGTTCAGTTTTATAAACAGCATTAATTGTGATAAAGCTACATCATCCTTCAACACATTTGAGTTCTGTTGTTGTTTTGATATAGGGTTTGTCTGTATGGTTCTGGCTAGCCAGAAACTTGCTATGGAGACCAGGTTGGCATTGAACTCACAGAGATTGACCTATTTTTGCCTCGTGAGTGCTGATGTTAAAACCTTGCATCACCTTGTGTGAACACCCATGAAGTTGAAAGCTCAGCATGGTTTCCCTTGACAGAAAGAGTTTGCCGAAGTCCTGATCCAGATGTCCTTTGTTTGTTGGAAACGTAGATATGTATGCGGGGTGAGTCTAATGTCCTCACAGAAGTGAGGCTTTGAAAGGACAAATCTGCACATTTCACAGCCAGCAGCATACCAGACACACATTTAAGTCTGGTTTTGTGGCAGGAAATAGAAACATTGTCTGTCTTCAACTTACCAGTTTCTCATAGGAAAAAAAGCTTCTCCAGTAACCAGTGAATTGTGAAGATACCTGCACAGTTCTGAGCTTCTCCCTGAGCCTGAGGTGGCCCAAGAACTCTCTCTTTCCTTGGTCTGCAAGCTGGCAATCATGGAAGTATGGCTCCTACTTGGCCTAGATGTAGGGGTTTCCCCTACAGCCACGTAGCTGTGACTTATTGGCAGAAAATCTCTCCCCCCTTCCCCCCTCTGTGTGTGTGTGTGTGTGTGTGTGTGTGTGTGGTGTGTCTCTGTCTCTTTTTCTCCCTTCTTTCTCTCTCCCTCTGCTGCTCCCCCTCTCTTTCTTTTTCTTTTTCTTTCTTTTTTTTTTTTTTGAGACAGGGTTTCTCTGTGTAGCCTGGCTTTCCTGGATTCACTTTGTAGACCAGGCTGGCTTTGAACTCATAGAGATCTGCCTGCCTCTGCCTCCCAAGTGCTGGGATTAAAGGCATGCACTACCACACCCGGCCCCTCTCTCTTTCTTATAGAGTCTCAAAATGCCAAAGAGAGATGGGAGAAGAGAGAGAGAACAGAGAGATAGAAAAGACAGAGAGAGACAGAGAAGCTTGAAAGATAGGGAATAATTTTGAGCTTTTTTTTTTTTAAGGAGACAGGTCTCATTATGTAGCTCTAACTGACCTGGAACCTACTAGTAGACCAGACTGGCCTCAAGTTCATAGAGGTCCACCTGCCTGTGCTGGCATTGAAGGCGTGTACTAGCACACCTGACTAATTTTACACCTGCCTGTGCTGGCATTGAAGGCGTGTACTAGCACACCTGACTAATTTTACAGTTTAGAATCATTTTGTTTTACTTTAGTCTTGTCATAAGATATCAATCCAGCATAAAATAAGTACGAGTTATGAGTTCTGGGAGAAGGGGGAGAGGGAGGGAGGGTGGGGTCTGGAGGGGTGGTGGGAGGGGACAGTGATGGAGATATAACTTGAGGTTATAAACATTTTAAAAAAATAAGTATGAGTTGATGGCGAAGAGAATTGGCAGTTGAATGACTTGCGAGTTGGATGACACTAAGATCTTTAGACACAATGAATCTGGATGATATGATCTACAGGTCTGTAGAAACCAGTCTTTCACTGCTCACAAAAACAAAACCACAGATAATTCATTTGAGAAGCTCGCATGCCAGGTGATTGCTGGATTTTTTTTTTTATGGCAAAACCCATCATTATTAGATAACAAATGTATGACAAGAGAATTAATTTTTAATATATGTCCTTTTCTTTCTCCCCTTCTCTCTCCTCCTCATCTTCTTTTTAAACTGAACTGTATAAACTGAATTGAGAGCCAGGACTAGTCTCAGGATGACAGAGATAAGATCAATCAAGACTTGAGGCAGGTGGATCTCTAAATCTGAGGTCACGCTAGCAAGTTCCAGGCCAGCCTAGGCTTCATAGAGAGGCTCTGTCTCAAAAAAAACCACAAAAAAAAAAACCCAAAACAAAAACAAGAACAAAAAAAACCCCAAGCAAACAAACAAAAAAACCCAAGCAAACAAAAAAAAAAGATCATGTATGTCTTAATGACAATCCAAAACAGCAAAACTAAACAACTAACCAAGCAGAACCCACACAGCATGAAGCCTGTGGCCAGGCAGTGGTGAGGATACCATACCGTTTGTGAATCTTATTGAAACCACCAGTAACACAAAAGTTTCTAAACTCTACAGGGATTGCTCTCTCCGTCAGGGGAGTGTGCTCGGCCAGCAAACCACAGAACCGGCTCCGCAGGCAGGCAGTGGTGGTTGCTGCCTGGAAGAAGCTCCATGTCTAAACCTGTCAGTGTCAGCCCAGAGCAGGCTTTGCCCCTGACAGAAGCCATTAGCTGTT
This sequence comes from Lophiomys imhausi, assembly GCA_907164525.1. NCBI lineage: Eukaryota > Metazoa > Chordata > Mammalia > Rodentia > Muridae > Lophiomys > Lophiomys imhausi. The sequence continues at coordinate 2,396,879 of CAJQZJ010034312.1, forward strand.
TGTTCTCAACCATGGTTAATGCCTGAACAAACTTTATTCCCCTAGCTCTCGCTGATACAATCAGTGATGCTGGGACAACAAAGGTCTAACTAATGAAGCAGAGGAGCATGAGTGAGGGGAGGCTTTGAAAACTGCTTGTGGTGGGGGCAGGAGGGAAGGAGTTGGGGTAACTAAAGTCATTTCTAAGAGCAGTAGATGAAAGGGTAGTGCTGGAACAAAGGCCCTGCTGAAAGCAATTACATATTTAAATTCCCTTCACTCTGTGCGGCAGGGAAATTTCATTTTATTGATTTCTCTTCTGACATGTTAGAATACATAAGCTTTTGAATCCTGAGGGCAGAGATAAAAATAAGAGGCCGGATATCCAAGGGACATTTTGGCACCAGGTGACAGACAGATAGGACATTTAGCAAACAGCTCTGTTACTCGTCTCTCGTCTGCCCACAGAGAGGACTCCGTATGTCAGTGTCCCCTGTCTCTCCACCTGGTTACACACACCTCCCGTGTGCTGATGTGACCGCTGCCTCAGTGACTTGTTCTGTGTGGAGACCGTTAACTTTCTGACGGCCTCAGGAATGGAACTGTGGGGGTGGGGACTGTGTCTGCATGTTTTGCTACCTTCAGAAAATGGCTGCCCCTAATTACACAAAATGATAGAGAGAGGTTGACTGAAATGACTGCAAACGACTGCTATTTCTCTGAATAGCTTGGAAGAATAGGTCAGCCTGGCTAATACACTAACAGCACACTCTTCTGCAGGTGTGATTTCCATCACATTTCTCCATGCTTGGGCGCTGAACGGTTCCTGTTCTGCCAGGGAAAACAACCCCTTTTGCTTTTCTTCTTGTGGAGACCTCTGAAGATGCATTTATGTGCTGAGTTCATGATTTGTTCTATCGAGTAAGTTGTGCATCTGTAGTAAAACACGAGAAAGGCAGCTCTGAGTTAGAAAATGATGATTGTGGCCACCTAACAGCACCTAAGGCATGCAGCTTTTGTTGGTGTTTCTTGTACTGGACAGTCTGAGACACTTGACTCCACTTTGTCCAGTCATTTTCAGCTTTCCACGTATATATGTGTATGTATTTTGGAGGCGAGGTCTCATGCAGCCTAAGCTGGCCTGGAACTCACTAGGCACCTGAGAATTGACCTTAAACTTCCTGATCACAGTGCTGGGATTGCTAGCATGTATTACCATGCTTGGATTATAGGATGCTATGGATCAAATCCAGGGCTTCATGCATGCCACGAAAGCACCCTACAAAATGAACTATATCTCTGCCCCCAGCCCTCCACATTTAAATCCACCATACAAGTCATTAAGAGTTATTTTGAAAAGTAGATCATTGATTGATACATAGGGCCTTAATTGCTGATTTCGGTCCCTGTCAAGCCTCTGGACATACCCCTAGATCAGAACCTGTGTAGCAATCTTGCTCTCCTTAGGTAGGTAGCTGTGTCGTGGGGTAGCATTGATGGTCAGGGTGTGTGCTGACTGTCTCATGAGAGCTACATTGTCCCCAGGAGGCAGGGCTGTGCTGAAGGAATCCCTCTATCCCTCAAGAAGGTGCTATAGAAACACCCCCAGGAGTACAGCTGTTTCTCTTCATGGTTGCATAACTGGACCTGTGGGGTGATGGCTATTACAGGCCAGCTCAGCGCAACCAACAGGCATTGCCCATCTATCCCAGAATACCTGTTTAGAAGATTTGAGTTTGGTCCTCAGCGCCCACATCAGGCAGCAGGTGTAGTATCCACCTGTAGCTCTTATCCAAGTAATTTTCACATGCATATAATTTAAAAAGCAAATCATTACAAAAAAAATCCTGTTGTTTATAATCAACAGAAAATGGTGTTCACAGGTAAAAATATCTTAGTTGGTGAACATGTAGATAAGATGTAATGGTCCTCAAGAGGTTTGGTGTATAATTCCAATGAAGTAAGAGTATCTGGAGAGGCACCCAGTCTACAAATATGGCAGCATGGGGACTAGAGAGATGGCTCAGCAGTTAAGAGCACTGGTTGCTCTTCCAGAAGACCTGGGTTCAATTCCCAGCACCACATAGCAGCTTACAACTGTCCATAACTCCAGTCCCAGGGGATTCAACACCTTCTTCTGGCTTCTTTGAATACCACACATACATGGTGTACAAGGTCATTTGTAAACAGAAAATCTAGACACATAAAAATAGAGGTTTAGAAAAAACAAATTGGCAACACAAGGCAGGCTGAGGTAAATGAAATAATTTGCCTTATATCTTTTAGCCCTAACTGGCCTAGAACTCACTATGTAGAGTGCCTCAAACTTTCACTGCCTCAAACTCGTAGAGCTCTACATGGCTCTGCCTCCCAAGAGCTGAAATTAAAGATGTGTACAACCATACCTGATTAATGCAGTATCTTTTAAGAATGGTTTTTAGCTGCTTCCAAGTTTTGTCTTGTTTGGACAGCATTCTGTCTACAGTTGAAGCAAGGGATTTTTCTTGCCAAGAGATAGGCTTGCCACTGCCAAGACAGGGTAGGCAAGTCCTTCACAATTCCTGCTTTACAATCAATGTCTGTAAGAGCAACGGGGCCAAACAGCTGAAGATTGAGGCTGTAATGTATGGAAAGAAATTGGGAACTGTCCAGGCAGCCACTGGTATGTCATTTCTTAGTTTTGGAAGCTGTTGGCCCTGCACTTCCGTATAACCTGACATATTTATCCCTCTCAGGTCTCTGAGGTGATTGAAGACTACATAGCTAGAGTCTCATAGTTAAATTTTGAGTTGTTTAGGAATTAAGAGGGTGTTCTGGATCTAAGAAGATGTTCTTAAAATTGTGATGCAAGTTAGGATGAAAGCTGAGTTGGATATAGAACTCATTGGATATTAAACTCATGGAGATGGTTAGATAGTAGAATGTTAAAGTCAGGGGCCAAATACATATGGACTGGACATTGGGAATGTATGCTAAGCCCTATAACTCTCACAATTGCGGCCTAATTATTTCTGTTGTTTTATATTGTATTTATTGTTATAAGAGAAAGAGCCATTTGTTGGACTGAAAGGGGGAGCTGTTGGGGGGGGGGAAAAGATATACCTTAAACTTAAAAAAAAGGAAGGGGATGGGGAGGTTGAGGGGGAAGAGGGTGGGAGGGTGGGACTGGAGGGGGGAGTAGGGAGGGGATTGTGATTGAGATGTAACTTGAAGAAATAAAAAAATAAAAAAATTAAGGGAGAAGAGTTAGTTTCATATACTGGGGGAAAAAAGGAAGAATGGTTTTTAGTACAAATTTAGGGCCTAGGTAATGATTCAGTCACTATAGCTCTTGCCTTGTGAACTCAAGGACCTGATTTGATCCTCAGATCTCACATAAGAAAGCTGGGTACATTGGGGCACACTTGTAATTCTAGCACTGGGGAGGCAGAGATGAGTAAGTTCCTGGGGTTCCCTGGCCAGCCAGCCTATCCTATCCAGTGAGCACAAAGTCAGTGAGAGGCCCTGTCTCAGTAAAAAAGTTGAATGGCTCATAAAGAATGACAATTTCCCTTTCAAACACACATACACACTTGTGTATACACACACACACACACACACACACACACACACACACACACACGCAGAGAAAGAGAGAGAGAGAATATAACAAGTAAAATAGTAGAAAAAAAGAAATTATCATTCTACAAATGAGGTGTAAATGGATTTAATGAGCTCAGAAGAATAACCGTGACTCTTCCCTAATCTATTTTAAAGACACCTCTACATCCCAAGGATGGCATCATTAGTATCGCATTTCTTAAGAGCCATCTCAAGAAAGGGCAAAAGATGAGAGGAGAGACAACATGTTCTGGAGTTTTATGCTTAGCGTTTTGGTCCCTGGGCTTCCCTTCTCATCCTTTAGTCCAGCAGCTCCCCTTTGATCGTGAACTGTCTTAGCAGCCTTCTGATATATTTCATTTTGGACTTAAGCTAGTTTGTATTGAGTTTTTTTTTTCCTTCCTATCAAGCAAAAGTCCTCAATAACAGTGCATCTTCATGGATGAATCTTTTCATTCCAGACTAAGAGCTAGAACACCACATTTTATTTCTCTGATTCCACTGCCTTGCTGGGGAAGCTGACAATTTACATACCCATAGTCTTTGAGGAAAGGAGGTCTATTAGTCCAGCACTGAACAAGTGGCATGTTCAGTCCAGACATTATGACATTCTGGGACAGACCATTTTGAGGCTCATTTTATTAAAAAATATTATTTGTTTGTTTATTTATTTATTGTGGTGGTGGTGGTGGTGGTGGTGGTGGTGGTGGTGTGTGTGTGTGTGTGTGTGTGTGTGTGTGACAATGTGCACTATAGCTGCATGCAGTGGGGCACACTTGTAATTCCAGCTCTGTTGAGGCAGAGTCATGTGGATTCCTTGGAATGTCTGACCTACTCCATGAACTCAAAGCTAACAACAGACCCTGTCTTAATGAACAAGATGGGTGACTCTTGAGGAATGACACCTGGAGTTTTTTTTTTTTTTTTTCTACTCCCATTTTCCCACCAGAAGCTGTCTTCTTACTGACTTTTAATTTTTAGAATATTTATTTATGTTGTGTATATGTATGTATATGAGTGTGTGTGCCACAGCATAATGTTACAGATATTAGAAATTCATTCTTTTTATTGCTAAGTGGGATTCAATGATATGAATATGGCTCCACTTATCCACTCTCTGTGGATGGGCATTTATGTTTTCTACTAACTCACTAAGTAATGTGAATTAAGCTGCTGCTAACAAATCACTTTGTGTATATGTACTTCCTTTCTCTAGTCCAGACAGAAGTAGAATTACTGGATAAAGGGATAGCTAGCTGTATATTTAATTCTATGTGTATGTGTGTACATGTTTTCAAAACTTTCCCAACATGGCTGCTCACCCACGTTAGCAAGATGAGAGCATACTTTTAGTGCTGTTCATCATTTTACTTTTAGTTTTCTTGTGGTTGTAAGGTGGCATCTTGCTGTGGTTTTACTTTGCAACTTTCTGATTACTAAATATTTGTTGGGACATTTCCCATGTGTTTATTGGGTCATAACTTTTCTTTGTGAAGTATTTGCTCTACTCTTTCACCAATTTAAGAAACTGAGTTCTTTTACACTTTTTTTTTAAATCATAGGTACTGTAGACACAAGTCCTTTACAAATACTTTATCCCGTCTGTCGCTTGTCTTTTCATGTCTATTTATTTGTTTGATGCAGAATCTCATTTAGCCCAGGCTGGCCTCAAACTCTCTGTTCATCTGAAGATAACCTTGAACTTCCAATCTACCTGTCTCTGCCTTCTGAGCAGTAGCATTATGGGCATTGGTTACCATGCCTGGCTTTAAGTAGTGCTGGGGATGGTTTTAGAGCAGCTCTCAGTAACATCCTCAAGGTTTTGTATAGGCTAGGCAACACTCTACCAACTGAGCCATGTCTCCAGCCCTTATTAATCTCTACTGAGGACCATAAACTTTACAATTTGATGAAGTCTTAGTTTCCAATATTTTTTGTTAATGGTTGGTACTTTTTCTCTTCTATGTAGCTACTCCAGGCCACAAAGATGTATAATAAGGACAGATAAACCATTTCCCTCTTTATATCCTAAATGTCAAAATAAGACATCTCTATTAACAAAAGGGTAGAGGAGATTTCCTCCAATAGCAATCCTGTAATAGCAACTGGATATTCTTCAGTTCAGTTCAATGAACTAGCTGGAGTTAGTGTCACATCCCACAGTCTGTGGAATCTGAGACTTCCTCTAACTTCAGATATGTTAAAGATGTCAGAATCAAAAAATGGAGCTACTTTGTCAACATTAACCATGCGCAGTAACTGCAGTTGGTGTGGTGGTTTGAATACGAACTGTCTCCCGTAGGTTCAAGTATTTGAGTACTTAGTCTCCAGCTGGTGATGCTCTTTAAGGATGGCTGTCTTTTCTTCTTTCCTCTTTTGCTTCTGCACTGTTTAAGATTCATGATATATGGCTGGAGAGATGGTTCAGTGGTTAAGGGCATGTATTAATTTGCAGAAGATCCAAGTTTGGTTCCTAGCACCCTTATCAGGCACCTCCTTGAAACTGAAATTTAATTATCAATTGTAGTTATTAGTATAAACTGTAAGATTAGGCTGGCAGAACAACTGGCAGCTTGCAGAGCAGCAGGAGGCCTGGCCTGTATGCCTTAACCAGTTGCCTGATTTGTCCTGGCGAAAGAGCCCTGTGACCAAGGGTGGCCTACACCACCTGTAACCTAAACTCTGTTAATTAACACAAGTTGTTATATGGGCTGGTAGAATTACCAGTAGCTTGGCGGGAGATTCCCCTGGGTTCAAGGAAAGTCCGGGAGTTGGGGACTGCTTGGACTGAGGGCCTATAAGCTGCCACAGTCCTTTCCCCAATAATTAAATACACCAAGACCTTTTAATGTTTTAATACTTAGCCCTTAGCTGGGCAGACTCTTGATTAGCTACTCTGAATTAACCTGGATCACCTAATCCCAAACTGCCATGTGCCTGTGATTACCTTCCAGCGTTCTCAAACACATCTATCTGCTTCTGTGTCTCCTGGTGGAATGGAATAATCCTCTGTGTAAAGCGCAGGGTTCCTGTTCTAATCTCAGGAAGTCCCGCCTTCCTATACTCTTTTGCCCAGTTAATTGTCTATCAGTGACTTTTATTAACCAATCAAGAGAATGCCTCAGAAGGGGCGGTAACCAGATCTCAGCATTGAAATCAGCCTATCAGAAGCAATGTTATTAGCCCCAACACCTCCCAACAGCCTCTAATTCCAGCTCCAGAGGATCTGATACCTTTCTCTGGCCTCTGTGTCCATTTGCACACATGTGTGCATACCGTCTATCCCCCACATAGCACATAAATAAATCTTAAAGACCTGCTATACAGTTCTCAGTCTTAGTAAGACAATCTTCAGAATTCAACTAATTTGATACTAGTTGTATATATAAATTTTAATCGGCTGGAGAAGTTTCCTTTAATTTGCTGAGAATTTTATATTAATTGGCATTGAATTTTGCTATCAGTTTTTCACTTACTGAGACAGCCACATTGTGCTTCTCCTTAATTCTGTTAACACAATGAATTACAGATTGATTTGAGTTATTAATCTAACATTGTACTCCTAGAGCAAACCTCACTTTGTTATTGTTTATACATATCACTAGACTTGATTTGTTTATGCTTTTTGAGGGTTTTTGTATTTACTTATAAGAAAGTCTAGACTATGGTTTTCTTGTCTTATAACAAGGTCTACATTTTTTGTTTGTTTGTTTTTTGATTTTTATTTTTTAAAATAATTGATTTTTTATTTCTTCAAGTTACATCTCAATCAAAATCCCCTCCCTACTCCCCCTCCAGTCCCACCCTTCCACCTTCCTCCCCCTCAACCCACCATTGTCTACCCTTTTTTTTTTTTTTTAGTTTAAGGTATATCTTTTTCCCCCCAACAGCTCCCCCTTCCAGTCCAACAAATGGCTCTTTCTCTTATAAATATAAATACAATACAAAACAACAGAAATAAATAGGCCAAAATTATGAGAGTTATATGGCTTAGCATACATTCTCAATGTCCAGTCCACATGTATTTGGCCCCTGACTTTAACATTCTACTATCTAACCATCTCCATGAGTTTAAAGTTCTATATCTAACTCAGCTTTCATACTAACTTGTCTCACAATGTTTAAAACATCTTCTTAGATCCAGAACACCCTCTTGATTCCTAAACAACTCAAAATTTAACTGTGAGACTCTAGCTATCTATTCTTCAACCACCCCAGAGACCTGAGAGGGATAAATATATCTGATTATATAGGAAGTGCAGGGCCCTCAACTTCCAAAACCAAGGATTGACATACCAGTGGCTGCCTGCACAGTTCCCATTTTCTCTCCATACATTACAGCATCAATCTTCAACCATTTGGCCCCACTTCTCTGACAGACATTGATTGTAGAGCAGGAATTATGAAGGACTTACCTACCCTGTCTTGACAGAGCTAGGCTGTCAACTTACCTGCTTCCAAGTTTTGTCCTTTTTGGACAACAGTCTGTCTACAGTTGACGCAAGGGGTTTTTCTTGCCAAGAGAAAGGCTTACCACCAATTCAACCATCTCACACTGGAGATTCTTCGATGCTCATCTTCTACTTGGAGTAGAATAGGGGGTGCTGTCAGGAGCTGACATGTCTCAATATCAAAAACTTTTAAGTTAAGAAAACATCTTTGGCCGGGCGGTGGTGGCGCATGCCTTTAATCCCAGCACTTGGGAGGTAGAGGCAGGCGGATCTCTGTGAGTTCGAGGCCAGCCTGGTCCACAAAGTGAGTCCAGGACAGCCAGAGCTGTTACACAAAGAAAACCTGTCTCGAAAAACCAAAAAAAAAAAAAAAAAAAAAAAAAAGAAAACATCTTTGAATGCCATATTCTGCAGATCTCGAGGTTTTTGAAGAGGCCCTATCTATCTCTTATATTTAGATAAGCAAATGTTTCTTGTCTCTTACCAACTTGATTTCTGAGTAGCTTAGAAAATAACTGTAATAGATTGTCATAGTAACTAACAAAATGACACACTTGCATGACTATTAGTTTCCATTTCTTAATTATCCTAAACAGTTTATGACAGTTGGTAATCAGAGGCCAAAACTTTACATTTCATTTTTAAGCATTACTAGGTACAATACCTTTAAGAAGCATTACCCTTAATTTTGTATCAATATACAAAGATCAATACCAATGTGGCCAAATGTAATCTTAATTTTGTATCAATATACAAAGAACGATACTTGTGTAGCACAATACAATCTTAATTTTGCATTAATATACAAGGGTCAATACCATTGTCGCCAAATATAATCTTAATTTTGTATCAATATACAAAGATCAATACAGATGTAGTCCAATACAATCTTAATTTTGCATTAATATACAATGATCAATACCATATTGCCAAATATAATATTAATTTTGTATCAATATACAAAGGTATACGGCCATATTCAACAATCTGTCCTTTTTTCTTGATCTTTCCTATACTATGTCTATGTCCCATTTTTTCTCAAGTCTGTTCACTCCTACATAGGAGAGAAAGAAGGATACAGAAAAGAAAAAGAGAGAAGTCCCTTGGTCTAACTTCTAAAACCCATTTAACAAGACCATTTAACAGCTTGTAGTCTCTTCCCCTAAATAACAAAATTTTCTGTTATCCATCAAATAACCAAAGGGGGGGGGGAGAAACACCCTCCCCACCTTCTGGGAATGGGATGTTGTTCTCTTAAAATGACTTCCTGCTGATTTGGGACGTAGTAAACCTGTTTGGGGCCCAAATAAGAATGGGAAAATGGTTAAAAATGTTAATAGAATCATTTGATGTTCAGTCCTTTTGTGCTCAACTATTTAGATGTCCTAAGAAGTTCGAAGAAAAGAAGCTGATCTTCAGGGCTTTACTGGAGTTCTGGCTGGAGCAGTCTGTGGAGCTGAACAATCTTAGCGATTTTGAGTTGTTGTGGTTGTAGACTTTTGAGGAAACTGCTATTAAGGAAGTCTGCAAGGCTGGATCGTCTGGGCCACTCGTCTTCTTTGGTGTCTGATCTGTTTTCTGCTGAGGTTTCTGTTGTCCAGTTGTCCCTGGATTCCTTGAATGGATGCTTTAAATCTCCTGAAAGATAAGAACAGAGCCCTGCCCTAATCCTAACTCTGGGGCAATTACCTTTTTTTTTTTGGGGGGGGGTCAGGTAATATTTTTCCTGGAGCAAATTTGGTTTTTTGACAATATATAAAGTATTACCTTTCAATCTGGATTAAAGAAGAAATTATTATGATATTTTGGAGCTAAACTAACCTTTAGTGTATATATTTTGAGATCTCAAAGTACAATTTGTTTGAATTTCGGCATGCCTTTTGTAAGTAGCTTTTAAACTTAAATTCTTCCAAATCCTATGTGCCTGTCTCTGCATTCTAAGTATTGGGATCAAAGACATGTGGTTCCCAACTGATGGGATTAAAGATGTACTCCACCACCCCTGGATCGAAGTTTTTCTCTATTTAGAGCTTGTTTTGTATAAGGCTGACCTTGAGCTCTGAGATCTGCCTGCTTCTGTCTCTAGTGTGTTGGGATTAAGGGTGTGCACCATCACCACCCTGTTCCTTATAACTCTAGAATTTATAAGACAACTAACTCTATAGTGATCCTCCCATCTCTGCTGGAGGTAAAGGCATGGGCTAACACCACGCCTTTCATGTATTTTAACTTAGCTCTAAATTTTTTCAACTCTTGGAGGTTTGTAAAACCAGGTTGAACAGCTGTAACCTTTAATTTATTTACAGTGTTTTGAACCTGTTACGTGCTTTTTAATGCCAAACCATGGAAATATCCTATACCTCTAAAAAAAAACAAAAAAAACAAAAAACAACTTTTAAGCTGCTATCAAGTTTGTGTAATCTATGTGGCTCCCTGCAGTCTAACATTCTAATCTGAAATTAAGGCCATTTTCCTTTCATGTCAGTAAGGCAAGTATACCTTTGGTAAATTATAGTTTGAAAATTTTATATTGTATTTTTATTATATTTTTTAAGCTTATTAATTCTTTTCTTAAAAAAAGTATTATTTACTTCTAGAACATAGTTTCCTCCCTCCTCCACTCCTGGCCCCTCCCTCTCTCCTTCCCTCCCTCCCTTCCTCCCTCCTCCTTGTTCCTCTACTTGGTACTCTCCTTCTTCTACAATGAGGTGGGCCCTCACATATGATACTCCCTCAGAACTTGCATCATGTGAGGACCAAGAGCTTCCACTTGTACTGGAGCTTGATAAGGCACACCATCTAGGGTGTGGTGTTCCACTAACCTGCAGCAGATTTCATGATTCACTGGTGGATAGAATTTTTCCTAGGATAGATGTGCTAGGTTCCTATCTATTTGGGTGTGTGTGTTGTAGGATAGTTATCCTGTGATGTATGGTTAATATATATTTATAATGGAATACATACCATGTTTGTCTTTCTGGGACTGTGTCAGCTCACTTAGGATGAGCTTTTCTAGTTCCATCCATTTGGTTTCAAATTGCATGATTTCCTCATTTCTGATAGCTGTGTAGTATTCCATTGAGTAAATGTACCATAGTTTTTTTATTCATTCTTAAGTTGAAGGACATCTGGGTTGTTTCCAGTTTCTGGCTATTACAAATAAAGCTGCTATGAACATTGTTGTGGCAATGTCCTTGTGGTTTCATTTAGAATCTTTTGGATATATGCCCAAGAGGGGTATGGCTGGGTCTTGAGGTAGATTTATTCCCAATTTTCTAAGATATCTTCAGATTGATTTCCAAAGTGGTTGCACAAGTTTGCAGTACCACAAGAAATGGGGGAGTGTTGCCCTTTCTCCACATCCTCGCCAGCATGTACTATCATTTGAGTTTTTGATCTTAGCCATTCTGACAGGTGTGAGATGGAATCTCAGAGTTGTTTTAAGTTTCATTTCCCCGATGGCCAAAGATGTTGAACATTTCCTCAAATGCCTCTCGGCCTTTAGAGATTCCTCTTCTGTGAATTCTCGGTTTAGCTCTCTACCCCATTTATTGATGGGGTTATTTGGTTTTTTGGTGTTTAATTTCTTCAGTTCTTTATATATTTTGGATATTAGCCCTCTGTCAGATGTTGCGTTGGTGAAGATCCTTTCCCAGTCTATAGGCTGCCATTTTGTTCTAAGGACAGTGTCCTTTGCCTTACAGAAG
>CAJQZJ010034312.1:2433708-2454976 GCA_907164525.1 Lophiomys imhausi
TGTGTGTGTGTGTGTGTGTGTGTGTGTGTGTGTGTGTGTGTGTGTGTTCATCCTTTACCTTTCTGAGGCAGGGTCTCTTTTGTTTCTGCTGCTACACTGTGTACTCCCAGCTAGCTGGCCCATGAACTTCTGGGTTATTATTCTCTTGTCTCTGTCTCCAATCTCAGTTTAAGAATTCTGGGATTGCAGATGCATACCACTGCATCTGGATATTTACATGTGTTCCAGCCTACATCGCCAGGCTTGTACCCACTGAACCACCTTCCTTTAGACTGTATTTTTTTTTAGAGAAGTTTTAAGTTTACAGAAAATTTGAGCTAGTTACACAAAGATTTCCCATATGCCCTGACTCAAAACCTTTCTCTCTTGGTACCCTTCCCCAGAAAGGTACTATTGACACAACTGAGAGAAATTCACTCAACATACCATCACCAAAGACCTTAGTTTCAGTAGGGTTTAATCTTGATGTTGAGTGCATCGTGGTGGGTTTGGACAATACATAACAGCTTCCAACCATCACTATGGTATCTTCAGAGTATTTTCACTGACCCAGACACACTCCATGATATGTCTTGTCTTCCATTCTTCCCATTAGCCCTTGGCAACCACTTGTCTTTTGATTTTTGTTCATAATTTTTAACCTTCTCTAGAAAGATAAATATTTGGAATCATATAGGATATAACCTTTTCAGGTCTCTTCAATTTAGCAATTGTGGGCATGTGGTAGGTGTGTGTGTGTGTGTGTGTGTGTGTGTGTGTGTGTGTGTGTGTGTGGTGTATTTTAATACACCACAAACACGATAGGCAAGCACTTTTACCTGTGATCTATACCCTGAGACCAGCAGTGTGTATTTTTGATGCCCTTCATCGTCTAGACACACTACAATGACTTTCTCTATTCATCCACTGAGGGATACTTTGATTACTTTCAAGTTTGGGAAATGATGAAAAAAGGTACCGTAAACATCCATGTGCAGTATTTTATGTGGTCTCTAGTTTTCCTCATTGGGATAAATGCCAGAATGCGATTGCTGGCACTCTGACTAGTAAGAGTAGCTGGGGTTGGCTGGTTGTCTTGTAAATGACTATGTGCCTTTAATTCCCGCCACCTCTGACTGAGGGCTCTGACCCCATCCACCTGTGATGCTCTAAGGGTTCTAGGTTCTAGATTTGGGCTCTTCTCGTTCATATTTTAATTTGTGTTTCCACAATGACACAATGTGGAGCATCTTTTCTAGTTATGTGCCATCATATGTGTCTTTTCAGGATCTACAGCTTAAGTCCCTTGGCTCACTTTTAATTGGGTTGTCTCTTCTAGTTGAGTTCTAAGGGTTCCCCATATGTTTTGGATACCAGTCTTTTATCAGATAATCTTTGGCACATGTTTTCTCCTAGCCTATGGTTTTTCTTATTGCTCTCTTGATGGGGCTTTTGGACAAAGTACAGTCTTTAATTTTAATGACGCCTGGCTCATTCTGTCTTTACAAATGGGCTTCCTACTTTGTTTTCTACAAGCCAACACCAAACTCAAAGGCACCCAGATTTCCTTTTGCATTGCTTCCAGGAATATCATGGTTTTATGTTTTGCTCTGAGATCTACTTCAGGTCACTTTCAGGAACAGCAGAGGAACTGTACCCCTTTCTTCACATTCAATCCCCACGTGGTATTCACCATGCAGTGAGAGCACTGCTAGTGTATTTATTACCAGTTAATAAGACATTACCTATAAGGCTCTTTATAGACAGGATCAAGTTGAAGACCTCTCTCTCTAGTCCTAATTTGCTAAAAGTGCTTCTCTTTATTCATATGCCTGTTAATATGCTGATCTCACTGCTTTTCCCCTTTACCTTGTTGATACATGGACTGATTTTTCAAATGTTGAACCACATTTGCATATCTGGGATACATCTCACTTGGCCATGGTATATAATTCTTTTTGTATATTGTTGGGTTCAGTTTTTCAAAGTGTTGTTGGGAATTTGTACACTTGTCTTCCATGGGTGACTGTGGTTAATAGTTTTCTGTTTACGTAAGCCCTTTTTCTGGCCTTGGTACTAAGGTGATGCTGGACCATAGAGAGAGTGAGGAGGCTTTCTCTCTGCTACTGGCTCCTGAAAGAGTTTATAGGCCACTTGGTAGAATTTCCTCCTTAAATATTTGGTAAAATTCACCAGTGGACCTTTTTGTAACAATTTGTTATTAACTATTGATTAAATTTCTTTTGTAGATATGAACGCTTTTCAGAGCATCTGTTTCTTCTTGGGTGAATCTTGACAGATTGTAGTTTACAAGGAATGAGTCACCTTCCTCTTGGTCATCAGGTTTATAGGCAGAGTGGCCCATGGTATTCCTTTTTTATGCCTTGAAAGTCCATGTGTTCTGTAATGCATTCCTTGTTCCATCTCTATTGTCAGTAATCTGTGATACCTCTCTTAGCCTGGCTAGAAGTTTGTCAGTTTTATTAATCTTCTCAAAGAATCAGGCTTTGATTTTATTGATCTCTCTAGATTTGTTTTCAATTTCATTGCATGGTGCTCTAATTTTTATTACTTTTGTTCTACTTACTTTGAATTTAATTTGCTCTTTTCCTAGTTTCCAGGGGTAAAAGCTTAATTGTTGGATATTGGGGTAGTGTTAAGCATTCTAAATGTTAATTAATTGGTCATGTTTGCTGTGTGTTACTTATATTGACTCTGATTGGTTAAATAAAATGCTCAGGCCTGAAATTGGGCAAAGACAGAGAAAGGTGGGACTTCCTGAGATTAGAACAGGAATCCTGCGTTTTAGACAGAGGATTAATGCATTCCAGGCAGGAGTAGCAGGAAGAAGGAGGCACACACCATGGGTTAGAAAAAAGAATCTCATTCCACATGGCTGGGAACATCGGCATATCATGGAGAATAGCAGTCTAAAGGGACGTATGTATATATGGGGTCATATTTGGGTAACAGAATTAAGAGCTGGCTTAGATGGGCCAAGATTGCTTAATTCAGGCCAAGGCTTGTTAAAATCCATGTGGTCTCTGTGTGCTCATTTATAATGGCGAAATAAAGATTAATAGCCACAAATCAATTAACAATAATCTAAATACTGGTTAAATAGTTTAATTAGCTATATTTTTTTTACATATGGTGCCCCATGTTGGGCGCCATCTGAAAACTGCAAATTAATTAATGTAGTTATTAGTAAGTATAAACTGTAAGATTATGCCGGCGGAGTAGCCGGTGGCTTGGCAGAGGAGCAGGTGGCCTGGCCCAAGTGCCTTAACTGGTTGCCTAACTTATCCTGGAGAAAGAGCCCCAGGACCAAGGGTGGCCTACACCATCTGCAACTTAAACTCTGTTAATTAATATAAGTTGTTATATTAGGCCAGTAGAATTACCAACAGCTTGACAGGAGCTTCACCTGGGCTCGAGGGGAGTCTGGGAGTCTGGAAGTTCAATGACCCGGGAATGCTTGGACTGAGGGCCTATAAGCCGCCACAGTCTTTTCCCCAATAATTAAACACACCAAGACCTTTTAATGGTTTAATGCTTAGCCCTTAGCTGGGCAGAGTCTCAATTAGCTACACTAAGTTAACCTGGATCACTTAATCCCAAACCGCCATATGCCTGCGGTTACCTTCCAGCATTCTCCAGACGTCTGTCTCCTTCTATGTCTCCCAGTGGAAAGAGAAGAGTCTCTGTGTGTGCCCAGAGTTCCTGTTCTGATCTCAGGAAGTCCCGCCTTCCTATACTCTTTCTGCCCAGCTAATTGGCCATAAGCAACTTTTATTAACCAATCAAGAGAATGCCTCAGAAGGGGCGGTAACCAGATCTCAACATTGAATTCAATGTATCAGAAATAATATTAGACCTTCTCTCCATAGGTGGATTTTAGATTCCTCTGACTACTGTTTTTTTCTAATACAGGCTTCCCTCTTAGTACTGTTCTTGGTGCATCCTATACAAATTGGTAGATTGTGTTTTCATTTTTTTTATTCAGTTCAATTTTTAAAAATTCTCATGAGATTAATTCATTGAACTTTGTGTTATTTATAAATATGGTCTGTTTGTTTGTTTGTTTTCCAAGACAGGGTTTCTCTGTGTAATAGCCCTGGCTGTCCTGGACTCACTTTGTAGTCCAGGTTGGCCTTGAATTTACAGCCTCTGCTTCCCAAGTGCTAGGATTAAAGGCGTGTGCCACCACTCCTGCCTTACAAATGTGTTTTTTAAAGTTCAAAGTCTTTTGGAATTTCCCACCTGTTTTTCTGTTCTTGATTGTTAGTTTAGGTCTATTGTGGTCTAAAACCCGAGATTGTGGGATTCATATTCTTCTACAGCTGCCAAAGCACATTTTTTTTTTGATGAGAATATGCTCTGTCTGGGTGAACCCTTCATGTAAATTTGAGATGAATGTACACTCCGCTGTTTTAGACCAGGTAACCTATAGTTGTCCATTATATCTAGCTGATTGACAGTTTGTTGAGTTCAACTAAATTCTTACTGATTTTTCTGCCTGCTGTATCTATGTTTGATAAATGGGTGTTGAAACCAATAACTACAATCATAGACTCACCGTTTTTCTTCCTTGAAAGTCACTTAAAAAAAATGTGTATATAGGTGTGTGTCTGAGCATGTGTACAGGTGTCCCCAAGACAGTTTCCCCAAGAGTCCATTAGAGGGCATCACATCCCCATAGAGCTGGGGTTGCAGGTTCCTGTGAGCCTTCCAATCTGGGTGATAGGAACTGAACTCAGGTCCTTTGCAGGAGCAGTGAGCATCTGAACAACTTGGCAATCTTTCCAGCCTGTCCTTTCACTTTGTACACACATTTTGATGCTTTGTTTTCAGGTGCACAACATTAAGAACTATCACAGCTCCTTGAAGAACTGAGAACTTCAGCTCTATTTGTAATGGTCCTCTTTGCCTCTGGTTACTTTCCTCCTTCTGAAGTTAGTACTTACTGTTCTTCTACTTTGTTGTGATTGATTTTAACATGATATGTCATTTTCTTTTCATCTCTATGTGTCTTTCTGATTAAAGTGGGTTTATTATAAAGAGCATACAGTTTGTTTTCTCTTCTTGATCCATACTTACAGACTCTTTTTTGTTTGTTTTTTTGTTTTATAAACAGGGTTTTTCTATATAAGAGCCTTAGCTGTCTTGGACTCACTTTGTAGATCAGATAGGTTGTCCTCGAACTCACAGAGATCCTCCTGCCTCTGCCTCCTGAGTGCTGAGATTAAAGGAGTGCATGACCATGCCAGCTGCTTACAGACTTCTAATCATCCTTTTATTGGTGAATTCAGGCTGTTGGCATTCACAATGATTGTTGATATTAATGCATTAAGTTTTGTTTTATTTTGTTAGCATTTGTATTCATTACTCTTGTTCTTTGTTCACTTGTGTTCTATCTTTTCTGGGCTTGCCTGATCACTTGATATTATTCCATTTTTCTTTTCTTTTTGTATATCAATTATATTTAATGATCACCTTAGAGTTTGCAATGTATAAGTTCAAAAATCAAATTCTACTTCTAAATCGCACTATCTTACCATATGGGTAGTTCAACCAGCTTACGACTAAATAGTAATATTTCTTCCCCTGCCTTGTGACACTGATATCAGTGATGCCAGTCATGCACAAACATTAATATACATAATCAAATGTACATTTAGTGTTGCTTTATACAGTTATCCATTAGATCAATCGAGGCTAAGAAAAAGAAAAGTCGTAGGCCAAGTATAGTGTGGTTTATACTTCTAATCCCAGCACTCAGGAGCATGAGACTAGACAGTGACGGCAAGTTTGAGGCCAGCCTGGTTTACAGAGTGAGATCCAGGCCAGACTCAGAAACATGTCAAAACTTCCCTGAAGGAGGTAGAGGAGCAAGAAGATGGGGAAAGAAGAAGTTGGGGGAGGATGAAGAGAGAGGGAAGAAGAGAGGACAAGAGGGAGGGAGGAAGAGAGAGGTGAAGTATGGAAAAAAACTTTTCATTTTACCACGAAGAATTGCTTTGAATATTAATTAATTAATTAATTTAGAGGCAGTGCCTCACTATGTAGCCCTGGATGTCTTGGAACTCACTATGTAGACGAGGGTGGCCTTCAACTCACAAAGACCCACCTGCCTCTGCCTTCCAAGTGCTGGCTGGGATTAAGGGTATGCACCACCATACCTGGATTTTTGAGCATTTTTTTTGAAGGCAGATCTACCCATACCAAACTCCCTCATTTTTGCTTTACTGACAATTATTTTTTTATCTTTAAAGGAAAATTCTGCTGAGAATTCCTGTAGGTTGATGGATCTACTCTGTCAACACTTTAACATTTTTACTTTCTTGCTTACCTGGTTTCTGAGAAATTTGATTGACTTTTCAACTTTCATTAAAACAGAAGCAGCCGTTATGAGTTTGTCAAGGGCAGGGTGGGGCAGCAGGGATAGATGACCCGCCTTCGTGACTCTTTGCAAAGATGGCCTGAGGCCTCTGTCCTTCTAATCAGTGATTTTTCTTACCCTAATGAAACCCAGATGCTTCTAATAAAAAGAATGGCTTGTGTTCAAGTCATTAGCTAATTCTGCCTAGAGGTAGAGTGAGAGGAGAGAGAGAGAGAGAGAGAGAAGCTGTGCCTCGCATCATTAATTTTAAATATCCTATTTTGTTTTATTTTCAGAATGAAATGGTATGGAACAATGTAATGAGCAATAGAAATATGGAACCAAGAAGCAATTATATCTTCAAAAGAGCAAAGTGAGAGCAAATGAAAGGCCTCGCACAAGTTAGCATACAAACGGGCAGATCAGAGCATCATTTACAGAGTCCAGATACATGCCTTTTGGTTACGTCTGTAAATTATCTTCCACAAACATCATGTTGTAGCCTTGGGGACTCATTTCTGGGATATAGTTAAAATTGGATTTCTCGAGAGTCCCTAAAATATCTGAAATTTAATTTCTTCACTATTAAGTATCTTTAGTCTGCAGCCATTGTGCTGGGCATTGGGGCATCAAGATAAATGGGGAATAAAATCTACCTTCAAAGTTCCTACAGTCTAGTAGAGAAGATACGGATAGCTGTGATGGTGTATGTATACTAGGTGACAAAGAAGGTAGCACACTTAATTCAATGTGAAAGGAGAGGTCAGGGTTCCTAAAATGGTAGCAGGAACTGACATACGCAGTACAAGAAAAAAAATGTGGCCAGTTAGATGTTCAGGCCAAATCATCAGTCATTCTGTAATAAAAGTGGTCAAGCTCCCTGGGAATGTGTAAGAAGATGGACTAAGCCCAAGCTCTCCACTAGTGAACTTAGGGCTATCTCAAAATTTTAGGATTCTTTTTCTGGGGCAATAACTATGATATAAAAATGCAAATGGGGCCTATGCTATGCATAAGTATACCATTCAAACATAGTGTTCTACAAGGGAGCAAAATGTCTAATTCCTAATACAAAGACATGGCTCAGAGTTGGCATCTACAAGGGTCTGTCTGAGGCGGTTCTGAGAGGAACAGCATGGAAAAACACTCCCATGCACGATCTGTCTTCAAATAAAAACTACAAAGTACATGATGATATCTACACTATCAAGAACTGGTTGGCATACCCAACAAACAGGACACATTATATCTAAGGAAACAGAAATAATGAGGCAACTTGTTAACAGGCTTAAAACAAATGTGTTTAGAATCCTCAGCCACAAAGGAGAAAATTACTTTCTTAGACAGATAGGAGGCTATTAAATTTTGTGTATTCCAAATGATAGAAAACTGAATTGAAACTCAGTAGGTTACATTAGGTAAAAGAGAATAAGTGCATTGGAAAAAATTAAGCAAATATAAAATCTGACTACATGCTCATCTCTTCCATTTCTCCTCCAGAGTGCACAAGAAAATTATATTTCCTGGATATCTTTGCACTAAGATTGAAGAAATAAGACTTGGCTGTGAGTGGAAGTGAATTTTAGTCCTGGTCACTCCACACCCTGTCTTCCTGTCTTCCTCCCTGAAGGCTGTGATCCCTACATGTTGACAGCAGCAAATGAGAGAGAAAGGAGTCTGGAGTCCTCTCCCCAGAGTTCTGCAACCTGCAGCAAACTATGATGTAGACAAGAAATAAACTTTCCTTTTGCTCTATTTGCTTTGTATCACAGCTTATCTTGAACATATACAGAAGTCATCCTGAATACAATGACACAAATGTATGGAAGACTGAAATGACGTTGCAGAGGCTGAAGCAAGATGCTTCAATCTAACAAATGTATAATTGGTGTTCCAAATGAAACCAATAGTTAAATGGGAGGAAAGGTTGCATAACAAGGAATACTAAGGGAATTTTCCAGAATTCAAGGAAGACATAAATCTGCAGACTGCCCACTCCAAGTAAATCAATAAAGTTATTCAGTTTATTGACTGACTGGCAGTGGAAATTTAAGCTAAAATTATTTTTAATTGACCAAAGCTTAGAAATACACCATATAAAGGGCTGGAGAGATGGCTCAGCCGTTAAAGGCTAGGCTCACAACCAAATATATAAGAAATACACCATATGCCAGGCGTGGTTGTGCACATCTTTAATCTCAGCACTCGGGAAGCAGAGGCAGGTGGACCTCTTCAAGTTCAAGGCCAGCCTGGTCTACAAAGTGAGTCCAGGACAGCCAGGGCTACAGAGAGAAAACCAGTCTCAAAAAAAAAAAAAAAAAGAAATAAAGAAAGAAATACACCATAATCCTTAAAGAATTTTTCATTTCTTCATTCTTTCATTCATCCATACAAGGAAAGTTTTAAGAATTTAGTATATCATGTTGCTTGTAAAGAGATGACAGAGAAGGCACTGTTTGGCATAGTGTGGAGAAGGGAGAGGTTAGGTTAGGGGTTCTGAATGAAGTGGTTAACACATTTAAAAAGATGCTAATACTGAAGTCAGGTTAGAGCGAAGGGCACGCACGGGCAGATAGCTAGAAGCAACCCTAGAGCAGTCGTGAGCTGTGGTGTGAACAGATTTGGAGAACAGCATGGAACCCCAGCAGTGTGCTCACTGCTTAGAACCGGGGAATGCTCTCTTAAAAACTAACTCTTGCTTCACTCGACTATCTCAGTCAGCACAGCGCTAGAGAGCCGAGGATTTGACCACGCAAAACACGCCGCGTTCCTCTCCCTGTCAGAGGCTCAAGAAGAGCAGCCTGACGCAGGCTCACTTCTCTTGTCTGTGTCATATTCCCTCCATATCAGCTACCTTTTGCATTGCTGTGATAAGAAGACTGAAAGAAGGAATTTAAGAGAGGAGGAGGAGGAAGGGAGGGGGTTAAGGGGGCAACAGGTTATGGGGGGGGGGGCAGGGCAGAGAGAAAAAATGACAAAGTCAGAAATGAGGAGCTGTTGGGTGGTCAGGCTTTAAGGAGTAAAGGGCGTCCGGTGCATGAGGCAAAACCTTATATGGAAAGAAAAACGAAGAAGGAAAAAGTGAGGTGTCTGCTACTGTGAGGCATGGGAGAGACTCAGAGACACACGTTTTAGGACATCACGTTCTGCTACGCAACAGGATACACAGTTGCCTCCAGATCTGCAGTACTTCGGTGCTTCTGGAGTAAGAGGTTGTTTGTTTGTTTATTGTTTCATTTAAAGCAATAAAGGGGCAGTTGGCCATAAAGGACCCAGTTTTATGGGCCACATATTCACATAAGTCCTAGGATATAGTACCCTGAAGAGGAATCTATTGCTATTGAGTAAGGAGAGAGAAAGGAAAAGGAGAGGGGAGAGAGAGAGAGAGAGAGAGAGAGAGAGAGAGAGAGAGAGAGGGGGGAGAGAGAGGGGGGGGGGAGGGGAGGGGGGGGGGGGGGGGGGGGGGGGGGGGGAGGAGGAGGAGGAGGAGGAGGAGGAGGAGAGAATGACCATAACTCAGTAGTAATGATCTAGAAGGGAATGCAGTATGAAGGCTGCTGTGGAGTTAATGGAGACAGATTTCAGCCACTTTATCATTTTGATCAACCATGTTTACTGCACAAATGGTCTCGGGAAAATCAAACAAGCTCTACCTAATACAAACCAGGATCAAGAGAGAATGTGTTTAACAGGAACACAGTAGCCACTGTGCTGTGGCAGTGCTAAAGCTGCAGTATCCCCAGAATGGGAGAGAGTAGAGAGCAGACTTTGAAGAGGCTAAGTGACCTCAGAAATTGTGGGAGTAAGGGAGAAGTTTTGCTCTCTCCCAAGATGAAATCATCATAACAAGGCCAGGCAGGTAGGTCATTAGGGGAAACCAGAGCGCACTCTAGTCATCTTATGTGAGGCGATTGAATCACATGCCCAGCTCTCCCTTAAGACACAAAAATGTGTGCATAGGCAGCAGTGGCCCCTCTCTGGAGACTCTGTCCTTTCTCCTTTTGGATAGGTTTGACAACCTGATCTGAATTATGGAAACAGCTTTCTCTGGGGACATCCTTGTCTCCTTCCAGGCACAGACATTTTAAGCTGGCCTCCTTGTCTCTGTGGCCATGTGAAGGACTCAAACGGGGATTGGTAAGCAGCTGGTCTTAAGAACTGAGTACAGCTTTTTTGACAGTTGGACAGTCTAGGTCACAAACAGAGCTTTGAGAGGGTAAGAGTTCTCTGAGTACAAGAATGGTAAAGGCCCCTGAAGCCTAGTTGGTATTTCTCTTCATGCTTCTTCATCCTGTGAGCACACAGCCATCTCCTTTTAGTTCAATACTGGGCACAATATCTACCAAATTACAGTGGATAACTCAATGGCTAGAGATTTGGCCTGATTCAAGTGACACATTTTTTTTTTCTGAGACAAGGTTTCTCTGTGTATGTTTGGCTATCCTGGACCCACTTTTGTAGACCAGGCTAGCCTTGAACTCACAGAGATCCGCCTGCCTCTGCCTTCCAAGTGCTAGGATAAAAAGTGTAAACTACCATCTCTGGCAATTACAGCTATGTAAATGTAATAGACAGCTATGAAGATTCTGGGATTTGAACCCAGGTCCTTTGGAAGACCAACCACTTCTCTTAACCCCTGAGCCATCTTTCCAGCCCCAAGTGACACATTCTTGAGACACAGGAAACAATCCTGAGGTATATTCCCAATGGGACTTCTTTCACATGACCAATGACCTTCTAGCTCCTGTGTCGTCGAGACATGGTCTCATTCTTTTGACACAACCAGACACCCAATTGCTTCTCTAATGATCTTCATTAGATCATTTGATCTAATGATATGGGTCATATCTCCCTGGGTCTCAATTTTCACTCTACTGATGTTGAGTACCCCAACTCTGCCCATCCCACTGTCTCTTGACTTACTTTCTTTTTTTGTTGCTGCAATCAAATATCTGTCAAAAATGCAACTTAAGGGAGACAGGATTTCTCTGAGCTCACAGTTTGATGATGCATCATGTCGGGAAAGACATAACAACCCTCAATGCTTGTCTCCAGAGACTCACTTCCTTAAGCCAGGCTCCATCTCCTAAGGATTCATCCCCTTCCAAAAATGGTGTCAACAGCTGTTCAAACACATAAAGGGATGGGCACTTTACAATCAAACCAGTGTAGGTGATTCATGTCCAATGTAAGTGATTCATTTTCCATAGTTAAGTATAAATCGTATTTTCCTGTGAGTGGGAAATACCTCCTCCTGCATAATATTTTTGATCAGTCACCTTCTTAAACCAATGAGTGATGTCAGTGATTGAGGGCCGTGCCTAGGAGTCACTTCCTCCTGGAAGCTCCTTTACCCATGGGCATGAAAGGAATCTGTCCAGCACAACTCTCACTCCGTTGATTGTCAGCATCACTGCATGGACATTTGCAGAGCACTGAAGACTTCGAGTTGTCCAACACACATCCTTCGCTGAGATCAAAGAGGACTGCCTTGCATCTTCCCATCTTAGCTCTCAAAGTGTAAACAAATGTCCTGCCATGGTTTATGTACTGATGTGATTTTCATACTTTTCTCCTTGTGATAAGTCATTAAAATTTAAAATAAGCCTCCAAGCATACTCTGAAGTGCTGTCTTCTCTCCTCTTTCTCCTTCTCCTCCTTTTAAAAATTATGTACATGTGCCTCTATGTGGATTTGTGAATGTGAGTTCAGTGCCCATGGAGACCAGAAGAGAGCACTGAATCCCCTGGAACTGGAGTTACAGGTGGTTGTGAGTTGTGAGTTACCAACATGGGACCTGGGAACTGAACTCAGGTTCTCTGCAAGGAGGCTACTCTCTTCACCACTGAGCCATCTTTCTAGCCCCATATGCAACCTTCTGTTCTTAAGCACAGGAAGGCTGTGATGTGCCTAACAGGGAAATGGGTTTGTTAGATAAGCTTCCTGCAAGTGTGAGCTACGATGCTGTTGGCATGAGTTCAATGTTAAAGAAGTAACACTGTGTATTAAGTTATGAAAAGCAGCGATACTGTATTTGCTGATTCAACCTTGTGGTGATTAGAGACTCCCAGTGGATCTAGGGGTAGGCCAAGCATAAAGTCCTGTGAGTCACTGAGATGGACACCAAAGACATCTCTCCACTATTTCACTTAACAAATATTTATACAATACATTCTAATTGTCAGGCATGTTGAGTGAGGGCTGAGTGTTGAGTGGGTGGAGCTGTTGAGAAGGGATGTGGAAGGCTGGGGAGACCACATAGTTGGAAAAGCACCTGCCTTACAAATGTAAGGATCTGAGTCAGGTCCCCAGGAATTGAATTCAAAAAACCCAAGCATGGTTGTACACACTTGTGATCCCAGCAATGGCAAGGTAGAAGGTAGAGAGACAAGTGGGTCCCTGGAGCTCACTGCTTAGACTAGTTTGGCAAAGTTCCATGTCAATAAGAGGCCCTGACTCAAACAAGAGGCTGACAGCATCTGAGGAATGACACTGAATTTGCCTTCTGATTTTGACATGCGCAAGCATACGTGAGCACGTGAATCTCTACCAACATGTACCCACATACATGAAATACACTCACTCCCCACTACACACACAGAGGCTGTGGATGTAGAGTTAAGGGCTCTAGATCTGATTCCATGTCCATGGGGGATCAGCTGATTGGGGGGGGGGAAGGGGGAGGATCCAATGTGGCCAAGAGTGAAAGGCTTAGGTAAACATTTTCTTCCAGTTACTTAGCAGATTAGCAATTCAAAGAAGTTGTAGATTCCTTCCCTGGATAAAACCCAAAGATCCTAGAAATCTCTTTAAGGCTTTGCTATTCCCTTTACACCTCTGAGTGTCTCTCACTGTACTTAAAATGAAGTACAAAGCCTTCAGTCTTTGTATCTCTTTTTAGAACTCATCTCTAGCCACTTCCTCATTTAAGCCCTGCAGAACAGTTCCAGAGAACTTCCTTCCATTCCTTAACTGAGCCATGCTCTCTTGTGGTCAGGTCATTGTTGCATTTAATCTGGAATATTGTTCATCTCTTCGCCCTGACCGTGCCCCCCAGCTTTCTTTCTTTTTTTTTAAATTTATTTATTTCCTCAGGTTACATCTCAATCATAGGCCCCTCTCACCTTCCCCTCCGGGTCCCACCCGTCCCCCAGCTTTCTAACTGCACACCTTGATAGGTTTTTATTCATCCCAAGATGAATAAAAGCTCAAAAAACTTGTGGGGAAGTTTGGAGGTGGGCAAGAACAAGTCTGAACAAAGTCCAATAATAGGTGTATGAAAATTAAATAATGAGACTCATTGTTTTATGTTACAATTAAAAACAATTAATTAAAAAGTCTTTGGCAGGGGTGGGGGCTGGAGAGGTGGCTTAATGGGTAGAAGCTCTCTCCATGCAAGCCTGATCATTTGAGTTATTTCTAGAACCCACGTAAAAAAAAAAAAAACGTGAATGTTGTGGTGCACATCTGTAATCTCAGCACTTCTATAATGAGACAGGAGGCAGAGAAAAGAAAACTGGCTGGAGGCTCATGGGCCAGCTGACTTGCCATACACAGTAGCAGAAACAACAAGAAACCCTGCCTCAAAACCCGGTGGAAGGGGAGAATTGACTCCTGAAACTTGTCTCTGACCACCACATATGTGCCATGACACTTGTCCACCTGCATTTATAAGCATGCACGCACGCACGCATGCGCATACACACACACACACACACACACACACACGCACGCACCTGGTATTTCATGAGGGCCCCCTTTTTGGCTTTCAAATGCCTGTCTTCTAAAGTTGTACTCACGTGGTAAAGAGCAGAACCTAAGAGTTCTTGGGTGTCATTTCACAAGGGTACTAGTTCCACCCATTCCTGAGGGTCCCGTTTTCATGATCAAATAAATGATCCCCCAAAGACTCCATCTCCTGCAGCTGTTGCAGGACTTGGCTGGCTCACACCTGCCTCCACCCCACATCTTTGGGATCTCTATGTAGTTAGCTTAGAGGAGACATACTAGGTATGCTATAGAAGGCAGACTACACAGAGTTAAGTGAGGCGTTCTCAAGGGGTGAGAGTGGGCAATACCAGAAGGACTGTTGCAGAGAAAAACATTTTCATGGGTGGCCAGCCTATTGTGCCAACCTACATTTTTAGGTTAAGTTTTATAATATCTCCTAAAGTCCCCAGAATAGCTTTAGAATAGTTTTGTTTTTGGCGGGGTGGGGTGTCCTGTCTAGGCGATTGACAAGTCCATCTGCATTTACTCTTAAGGGAAGGGATAATAGAATTTCTTAGTCCTTTACCAGAAATGACTGGTACTATCTGATTAGATAGTGGCCATGTGATCTTTTGGGCAGTTCAGAAGTTATTTCTCAACCCAAGTCCAGAAATATAACTGCTGACTATGAGGGATGGGTCCATCTTCGGTGACCTTCAAGCCTGCTGATGTCTGACTAGCTACTTGGAAATGTCGCCTTGGGTTAGGTTTCCACATATGGATTCAGTCTATATCATTACCTCATAACATTTGCCAATAAACCAAGTGCTCTGAGAGGGTGGGCTGTGTACTCCCTCCCCATTTATTGTTCATTTCTCTAGTACCCAGTGCCTGGCATCTAGTAGTTGTTTGTGAGACGAAAGGAGAGGAGAAAACAAGTTCACCTAGGGGCTTGAGCATTCAGCCTCCAAAGGCTATGGATCAGTGGAGTGTTCTTTTCTATTGAGGTTGACTGTTCCATTCCTCCATTACCCCTTGAATGCTGGTTTCCTTCTGTCCCATATTCCTCTAATGATAATTGAGTTATCAAGGGTGCCAAGTTTCCCCTCCAGCCAGCAAGGACCCTCTGTGAACTGTGAAACATTTGATTCTTCTCAAATGCCCTAAACACACTTAACTGTCTGTAATTAAAGTTTCGTTTTCTAGAAGGGCACTAATTATCTTTAATTCATGGATTATATTCACTGCCCAGGAGCAAGAAACTGAAAGGCTCATTGCCTAGTAAGGAAGGGTTCCACTTCTTTGCCTCACGGTGGGTTGGTTCTACTAGAGTTCTTTCTGTGCATCTTTCAGGTCCAGCTCCCAACCTGAATCCTGGGAGGTCGTTCATCTCCATCTGTAGGGGGTAAAAGGAGGGAGAAAAACATTAGGCTATTTGGGGTTAAGTTTCAGAATCTGTGTCTTGATCCAGTGCCTGTATAGGTTCAGACACTTAATTTATTATTATCTTCAAAGTGAATACAGTTACTGACTCACTAATGAAACATGGAAGAGGCTGAAAACAGACTCTCCTTACTTGCTCTGAGGTGTGGTAAGCATTTGTAGGTCTTAGACTTGGTGATGGTGCTCTAGCTTGAGTTAAGCTTTCTTCTGGCTGTTATAAAGCAGAGAGAACACAGGTTATTATTCCTGCTTTTCAAAGAGTCTGAGGCTCAGAGGGACGCCACCCAGGTGCAGGATGTCCTGGTCTTGATGTCTTTATTTGTAAAATCAGGAGAGTGGATGAAGGCAAAGTTTAACTGTGATTCTGGAATCAGAAATGTAATTGGATGTATCACAGAAGAACTTTTAACAAAGGATTTGTTTATTGTGTATCTATATGTTTGGGTGTACTTGTGTGAGTTTATGTCCACCATATGTGTGCAGGTTCCTATGGTAGCCAGAAGAGGGCACTGGATCCCTGGAACTGGAATTACAGGTGGTTATGAGTTGCCTTTTGTGGGTTCTGTGGGACTAAACCCAGGTCAGAGAAACTTGTTTTTGAAAATAGTAGTAGCTTAAGTCAATGAAAATGTCAAATCAGGTTCCCAGGACAACTTCAGCCTCAGAATGCTTCCCTGTGGGGCCATCTTTAAAACTGGTTTCTCAGAAGCACTTCCCAAGCAAGGATTTGAGATGTCATTTAGTTGTTGGGTTGTTTGTTTGTTTGTAGACACCATCTCACTGTATAGACCAGGCTGGCACCTAACTCACAGAGATCTGTCTGCTTCTGCCTCCAGAGTGCTGAGATTAAAGGTGTGTGCTGCCACATCTGACCCCAGGGACTACACTTAAGAACTAGCAAGAGAAATGGGAGAGACTCAGAAAGCATGTGCTGTCAGGTAGACTCTAGGGGTGGCTTGATTCATGAGGACAAAAGCACAGTAACACATTGAACTAACAAGGGACTTCCCTTACGGGAGAAGATATGCTGTTTAAATCTTCTGGAATCAGAGGTCCTCAACAGGCCAACGAGTGAAACGAAGTGACTGGGGGAATGTGGAGACTTATTCAATATGGTCACACTGGGGAAAGGAACCAAGAAGCCAGTGATCCAGCTCCCACTCCCAAGTCCACCTTTGGAGTTCTGATGTAAAGCTTAGGTGTAAATCAAGGGCTAAGAAATCCTGGTCAAGGTGTCATCCATCCATCACTCTTGTCTGGCTTCAAGACTGTCCTGCAAGGAGGTCTGACAAGTGTCACAACTGTGTGAAATCTCTCTTCTAGAAACAAGTTCCTGACTGGTTGGTACGGAGGCTTCAGCCTTTCCTTCTCCCAGCACAAGATTTCTGGGGCAAATGACATTTCTGTAGGGGCATTGTTGCAATAGTCTGATAGCCAAAAGGAGGGGGTCACATGCCGTTTTAGAATATCTACATCCCTGCCACAATGGTTCCAAAGTTAACAAGTGTCTGAGTTAGGGTTTTACTGCTGTGAAGAAACACCGCAACCACAGAAACTCTTATAAAGAAAAAACATTTAATAGGGGGTGACTTACAGGCTCAGAGGTTTAGTCCATTATCGTCATGGTGGGAAGCATGGTGGCCACACAGGCAGGCTTGGTCCTAGAGAGGTAGCTGAGAGTTCTACATCTGAATAGGCAGACAGCAGGAAGAGAGAGACACTGGGCCTGGCTTGAGCTTCTGACACCTCAAACCCCTCAGTGACACACTTCCTCCAACAAGGCCACATCTACTCCAAAAGGGCCACACCTCCCAATAGTGCTGCACCCTATCTATTAGCCTATGGGAGGGGGATTTTCATTCAAACCACAACAACCAAAGTCAGACACCACAAGACCACTGCTTGTCATCCATCCTGCAAACACATCACTTTAAGCCGTAATTACTCCATCTCCAAATAGTGACAGTGAGGCTGTGGTCTCCCTAATACATTGTCCCAAGTACAACCAGAAGCACACTGACTCCTTCCTCAGAAGAAGGTTTGAGTTTTCTGACAGTCCTCCTTCTATTCCTGACACGGTCACAGCTTTCTTGATCCTATGGGAGAATTTCTGCCCTTATCACATTGTTCTGCCTACCACTCTTCCCTCTTTGGTGCCCAGCCCCCTCCTCTGTAGCTGCTTGTTCAGTTCCAAACACCTCATCATTTTGAATCTTCAAATCTTGACTAGACTCCTGGAGCTTCACTTCCTTTGAGAATTCTTGGTATTTTCCTTGAAAGGAACTTTGGTAACTGTACTTAAGTTTAAGAGGCAGGGTCCAAAGACAAGAAGGCCTCAAGTTCAACTCTATCTTGTTATAGCTGTCAGGACTCAGGCTCTAACTCTGATTGCTCCAGTAACAACTGGATTTGATTAAGAGATTTGGTAAGACATTTCTAGATCTGTCTTTGAGAGTGTTTCCAGACATGATTGCCATGAGGGTGTATGAGCTGAGTGGGCAGACCCTACTGAATGTGGGTGGCATCAGGCAACAAGCCAGGAGCCTTGAGTGGAACAAAGCAGAAAAAGAAAGCTTGAGCTCCCAATCTTTTTTTTTTCATACAAAATATTCTGATTATGTTTCTTCTCCTCTAGCTTGTTTCAGAAATTCCCCACCCACCCAAATCCACACCCTTTTTCTATTTCATTAGAAAACAAATAGGCAGCTAAGAAGAAGAAGGAGGAGGAGGGAGAGAAGGAGGAAGGAAGGAGAGAAAGAAAGAAAGAAAGAAAAGAAAAGAAAGGGACAAAACAAGCAAACAGAAGAAAAAGGGAGACAAAAAACCCCACAAAAATACATATAGATGCAGAGATACACACATCTGCTCACACAGAAATACCATAAAAATACAAAATCAAACCATAATATATAAACAAAAGACCTGTAAGGTTTAAAAAATGCCCAAAGCACTAAGAGACAAAAAAAAAAAAAATCGAACAAAGAAACAAACAAGCACAAAATACTCCAAAAATATCACTGAGTTCATTTTGTTGTTGGTTGTTGTTGACCATCTACTGCTGGGCACAGGGCCTACCCTTAGGTGTGGTTTGTATACCCAGTGGGACTCCATTGGAGAAAACTAATTTTTCCTTTGATAGCTTCTGGCTAGAGATGGGGGCTTGGGTCCACTTCCCCTCTCTCAGGATCTCACTCTTGATCTTCCTTGAACGAGCTCAGGTTTTGCTGTGGTTGTCACTCACAGACTTCAGATGCCCAGATTCTTCAGTCTTTGAACCCTGAGTTGGGTTAGAGAGGCCTTCCCCCCTCAGCCTGGGGCTGCGACATTCGTTCCTCTTTCCAAGACTCCCAACTTCATGGTCAGAACAGCTACTGCCTGCCTTGGCCCTGTAGCCTTAACACAGCCATTGTGAGACATTCCAGACTCTGCTTGTGCAAGGCAATCTAACCAACCCTATCATAATTATATACATTTCATCGGTTCTATTCCTGTGAGGAACCATGACTAATGCAGATAACAAGTTTAAATTGCTTTCATTCTGCAGTGTGAATGATTCCCACTATCTTGAAATCTTGAAACTTTTGGTCAGGTCTACAACTCAAGTATGTTATAGCCAGTAGGATTCCAGGAGACCATAAGATCAGGATGAGTGTGCTCAGAGGTTGAAATGCAGAAAAAGACGAGGTCAAGAGATGATTTCCAAGCTGAAAATCAGAGCAATCACTGATCCAGGGATCACCAGGAAAAATACAAGCCACCCCTCAACCCTACCCCCTGGAAACTGAGAGAAATTATGAGTTGTGTGATGGGGGTTAGGGCTAATTTCACTTGAAAAAGAAATCTTTTGAGACAAGTTTTCAGGCTGGCATCAAATTCCATATGTAGCCAAAGATGCCTTTGAACTTATGTTCTACCTGTCTCCACCACCTGAGTGCTGGGGTTACAGGCATGAGCCAGCAGACTAAATTTCATGTGTGTAACCAAACTTTTTAAAATTATTAAGTATTTATTTATTGATAACTATTCACTTATAACAAATACCAACAATTTTTTAACTATTAACCCTATAAATTCCTACAACCCCTTTAACCTAACCACTAAGCCTATTGATAACTATTACAACTATTTTCCTAACCTTTTAGAAGGATACAGTCTCCGGGGCAGGTCCTCAGTCCTCAGGAACACAGTCTCTGTGGTAGACCCTTTAACACACTTAGCAGTCCTTTTTCTGGAGTATCTCAGATGTAGATTCGTCAGGGTAAATTGGCTATCACAGTCTCACCTTAAATAAAGCTTGAGGCTTTCTTCTCTCTGGGAGACCTCAGCCGTCTGTAGGCCAACTTATTTCCTTCAGCAACTCTGCCGCTCTGCCTCAGTCCTTAAAGCCAGCCATAGTTTCGTTTAGGCCACTGTTCCGACAGGTCAAACCCCTCTAGGCAGAAGTTGAGCCACAGGGATTAGTCCTTGGCCTTTTGCTGTCTTGCTGAGGCTTTCTCTGCTCACCAGCTTCTTTCTGCCTCAGGAAGATCGGGCCATCAGTCCACCAGCACTTTCTCCATCAGGACCCGCTAGCATCTGAGCTCTTTAGTATCAGGGGCTCTTGGCTCCATCCACTGTCCTTAAATAGGATCTATCCTTGTTCCACCTGCTTCACCTTAATTTGGGCTCTGCCCCACTTAGCAGCTGAAAACAATGCCAGGCCAAATACTTTGTTTCTAGTCCATTCAGTCTTTCCTGTTTTTCCCGGCTTCAACCTTGTTTTTAAGTCCACTAAGTCTTTCCTGTTTTCTGTTTTTAGTCCACAAGCTGATAAGCTAATTGGTCACAGCCAAGTTGATCTTCATGCCCCGAATTAAGAGACTGTATCAGAAAACACTAGATATTTAATAATTAATCTAACTCCCTATACATGTGATACCCAGGGCTCTGTGCATTCTAGGAAATCACTCTACCAACCGAGCTACAGCCCCATTGGCTTCACTTGAATCTTAAAGAATGAGATTAATTCAGGAGTCTTTTGTGTTAGAATTCTATTTCAACAATCACGGTTTTTAATTCATAAAATCATAGAACATGGGACCTTGTGGGTATATAATTCAACCTCTCATTTTGCAGTGGGAACCAGGGTTTTCAAATGTGAAATCCTTTGCCTTGACCCCAGTCTCAGCTTTCCAGCAATTAAGCAAGAGTGTTTAGCTTTTCATTTTCCAAGTCTCGGCTCACATTAGAAAGACATAGTGGATATATTGATTTGGCAAGGGCAAAGGTCATATTAAACTGCTGAGCTTTCCCACACTTAGCAAGTTGCAGGGGGTGGGACAAGTTAAGGGGGACAGAAACTCAGCATTAATTGGTAAGGAGCAGTCAGCTAACAATTTGTTCTAGAACTGTCTGTCTTCCTCCCTGTGTTGTTCTTCATTGCTTGTATGCCTACTCCTTGAGAGAATAAAGTCACTTGGCTAAAAACAACCTACCTGCTTATTAAATATCCAAAGGCTTTTTTTTAAAGGGGGAGATGATAATTAACAAGGAGAGAAATTATTTTCTGGTTTTCAACACTTAAGTCAGAACAAAGGTAATATTCACTCAATGATCTGTGGAAGGTTTGCAGTTCAGCCCAAGTCTTTCTCTTAATTTATCAGACATTATTAAAATTAAAATTAAAATCTGTAGCCTTGCCGGGCGGTGGTGGCGCACGCCTTTAATCCCAGCACTTGGGAGGCAGAGGCAGGCGGATCTTTGTGAGTTCGAGGC
>CAJQZJ010034312.1:2455076-2474810 GCA_907164525.1 Lophiomys imhausi
AAAAAAAAAAAAAAAAAAAAAAAAAAAAAAAAAAAAAATCTGTAGCCCAGTCTTTTGGTCAGCAACCAAAGCCACCGAAAGACTTTCTGATTTTTTTTTTAATATTAAAAGATTTGCAAAAGCACAAAAAACCTCTTGTCTCTCTGCTGAATAAACAGGAAATAGAAGGTGATGGTAAGTTAACCACATAATCTAATATTCAAATTTTCTCATGCTAAACTGGCCCAGAGCCTCTGCATGGGTTATTAAAATTTGCATTTTGTGTATAGACCCAAAAGGGAATTTTTTTTTTTTTTGGTTTTTCGAGACAGGGTTTCTCTGAATATCTCTGGCTGTCCTGGACTCGCTTTGTAGACTAGGCTGGCCTCGAACTCACAAAGATCCGCCTGCCTCTGCCTCCCAAGTGCTGGGATTAAAGGCGTGCGCCACCACCGCCCGGCGGGAATTTTTTTAATGTGTAAAAGTAATCATGTATTTTTTTGTTAGAGAAAAAAATGTGCTGAGCTTTCTTCCCCTTTTCTTAGCAACCTCATAAGTAGGATGTCCAAAGGAAATAGGTTTCTTGTTTCGGAAGGTTTAATTTCTATTTAAATTCCTTCTGGGGTGAATGGTCCCAGGCTCGGAAAAGCTTTAATAAGAGCCGTGTGCGCCCTCTGCTGGCCACGGAGAGGCTAAGCGATGTGCTTCCACTCAACTGGTGAAACTGGGAGGACCGAACTGGGAGGATCATTACTCCCACTGGAAAATATGAAGCAGGATGTGCCAGTGATTCCAATCACACCAGTGTTTCTCTTTGCTATACTATTCAAAAATGCAGTGTAGAACCTGAACTTTTTTATAACACAGTTGAGCTATACAGATGTGAGCTATCTATCCACAAGAGGCACAGCTGTAGGACAGGCCTGGTATGTCTTGTCTGGATGGACTCTGTCAGAAAAGGTTGGTGATTTCTGAGGACCAAAAAGATCTATTTATTATAGCATACTGTCCTAGTTTTATTCTGTTGCTGAAACAACAAACAAACAAAACAGTCTGACCAAAAGCAACTCAGGGGAGGAAAAGATTTCTTTGGCTTACACTTCCAGGTCACAGTCTATCACGGATGGAGGTCTGGGCAGGAACCCTAAGCAGCAATCACGGGGAATGCTGCTCGTTGGCTTCCTTGCTACTTTACGCTCACCTGTCTTCCTTATAGTACCCAGGGCCACCATTAGGTACCTAGGGAATGGTGCTGCCTACAGTGGGCTGAGCCCTCCAACATCAATTACCAAGACACCCCCCTCCACATGCCCACAAAGGCAATATGATCTAAGCAATCCCTCAACACAGGCTTTCTTCTCAGAAGACTCCAGGCTGTGCCAACTCGACCATTAAAGCTAACTAGTACATATAGTTTCTAGACGCTGTGAGACCCCATGACCTCTGCTTTCCCTGGGGATTAAGGCCCATGAAGCCAGAGACAAGATTTAGAATCTAATAAGTACGTGATAAACATCTTCTGAGTTAACACCTGGCTCTAAAGAAGGCTGGATTCCCAGTGTCCACAGTGCAGCCTTGGATAAAAAGACAAACTACGTTTTTAAGATCACGCTTAACTATGTTCATTAACAAAATCTAATGAATGAAGCAACTTGTGTTTTGACAGCCGTTGTAGAAGGAGCTAATTACACTGCAGATTTCTAATATAGCATTATCAGTTTACAGAATGGCTTTTTGGGTATCTTATTTGATTCAATCCAGTCCTGAGAGACTCCTGTTGCCCCTGTTTTCAAGAAGGGTCTCCAGCCTGATGAAAGTGGTGTGAAAATATGATCTAATACGATCATATTTTCTGTCCTCAATCCCCAACATTCTCCCCTCCATATGATTTACTGGTTGCCTCACATCTCTGAGTTGGCCAGAGGTTAAAATCAGAGAGGCAGTCACAGCCTTCAAAGAGGATCCTGTTATGCCATATCATGAACATCTCCTTTGATTATTCTTGACAGCCAGATGATAGGAATTACCAAGGCTGGGCTGCATGACACTAAGTAGGCTAACCACCTCTTTAATAGCTTTCCTTTTACCTGGCCTTCCCCCAAGGCATTAAGCATAGCCATACAACCTCTGCATCACACAAGTTTGCTCAGTGTGAAACTGTTCAACACTTCCCTCAAAAAGCCCACTAGAAGAAGCTCAGCAGGGTCAATGGTCAAAGGCATTTACAAGTTGGGACTGGAGTGAACCCCTGAGTCTGTGTTTGCTCATGACTTGGTTGGTCTGTTTGATTTCAGAAAGGGCAAACAAACAAAAAAAAAAAACCAGAAACCAAATGTTTGCTAGGTCTGGGTTTCACTGAAAGAGCAAACCTGTAAAGGCGTGGGTCTGCTACTGGCAGAAGTAATTTGATGCGTCGGTACACACTGTCCCTCAGGCTTCTCTTCTCTCCCTAGTTGCCAAGCACACCCTTATTCAGCCTGAAAGATCCAGAACAAATACTATGTTTTTCGGCACTCCCCCCTCAAGCACCTAGAGCTACTACTGACACTCCATTCGAGCCCTTCTCTCTATGGTGTTATATTTGTGCGGCAGTTTCTCCAAGCGACTAAGCATTCTCTAGGAGGAAGAAGCAACACATTTTGTCTTTGCATGAAAGAAAAATGTGAATTCTCATAGTCCAGTCTCAGAAGCCCAGAGTACAGACAAGTGGTTTTTCTGACTTTTTGGATCATAGTCAGTAATAAATACATGCTATATCATAATCCAATAGCGAATAATCAACTTGTGATGGTTTGTTTTGTCAGCTTGACACAACCACGAATCACCTAGAATGAGAGTCTCAATGAAGAGTCATCTCCCTTGGCTTGGCCTGTTTAGATGTCTGTGGGTCATTGTCTTAAATCAACCGACGTGGGAAGACCCAGCCCAGTGTATGCAGGGCATCCTAAACTATATAAGAGAGGAGAAATTGAGCTGAGCAATTAATCAACACGCAAGTCATTGATCATGTGGATATTCATTTCTCTCTGCTCTTGACTGTGGATGTGGCATCAGCTGTTTGAAGTTCCTGCCTCGACTTCCCAACAACTGTGGGCTGTAACCTGGGATTGCAAATTAAAATAAACTCCTTTCTCCCATAACTTGCTATTTGTCAGAGCATTTTATCAGAGCAACAGAAATGGAACTAAAACAGCAGTAACAGGAATGTAATAAATGTCTTTCAGATGAATACACACCCAGGAAGCTAACTCCAGGTGGAGGGTGCCTACAGTGCTCACTTAGCTGTGTCTAAGTACAGGTCAGTATATAAGCAGAAAGACACACAGATTTGTAAAACAAAACTTCATAAAATATTGTTGCATGCTGCTCTATCATCAAGATTTTTTTTTGCCCAGTTTGTTCTCTGTCATTTTTTGTTTTTTTTTTTTTTTTTGGTTTTTCGAGACAGGGTTTCTCTGTTTAACAGCTCTGGCTGTCCTGGACTCGCTTTGTAGACCAGGCTGGCCTCGAACTCGCAAAGATCCGCCTGCCTCTGCCTCCCAAGTGCTGGGATTAAAGGCGTGCGCCACCACCGCCCGGCTTCTCTGTCATTTTTTGTAATGTGCACTGTGGTGCTCTCAACTGGTTTTATGATACTCCAATGAATAGCAACTTTCAGTGTGAAAATATTGATGTAGTGGACACTTCATCTGACACTCACCTGCCCCTATTTGTTTCCCCATTTTCTCTTTGTATTTATGGTTGAGAGATTTTACTTGAGAGGAATAGCAAGAGAAAGAGAGAGTATTACAGAGTGTAGAAGAAACATTATCCTACCTGTCTCCTGGCCTGACCCTTGTATACAGGTTGAGCTCCCTTACAAATAGGACTGGTTATCATAAGATAGCCAAAGTGTTTGCAGGAAACTTCATTAGACTTGAACCACAACCAAGGCTGCTTCTGGGCCCAGATCAAAGTCTACAAGCCACAAATCTACCTATCCATCTGTTTCAGTGAATGAAGTTTTATTTTCATTTGCAAGTCGTCTGTGGCCGTTTCTGCTCCAGCTGTGGGTTAAATAGCTATGATGGAGGCTACATGATCAAAGCTTTAATCCCAGCACTCGGGAGGCAGAGGCAGGCGGATCTCTGTGGGTTCAAGGACAGAGAGAACTACACAGTGATTCCTTGCATCAATCAACCAATAAGTAAATAAGTAAATGAATAAGAAAGGACTGTATGACCCACAACGCCAGAAAGCATTTGCTCTTGGTCAATCCAGGTGTAGACAGCAAGAGTCTTCTGCCCCTTGGGCAGGAAGCCAGCATAGTTCTGACACACAGGCAGGGTAGCAGTTTTCTCCACATGGCCCTGACCAGAACTGTCAGGCTGGACAGCCTGAGCAGAAGACGCTGAGCTGGTGGACTCTGGGTGGGAGCTGCAGAGAGCACTGGGTTTCATTTGGGAGCATGTGTCATGTCTCTGTGTCTGTGAAGATGAGGGCTCTTGAGCCTGCTGACTTTGGGGCTTCATTTACATTCCCAGGACCTGGCACAGGAAAGACACATGAAGAGGGGTAAACACATGTTTGCTGGTTAGCTCTTGAATCAGAAAGGACCTGGCAGTGTGCAGTGTGGATGTTTTCTCGTGGATGCTTTTGACAGCCACATCAGTAGAGAGCCCAGAGAAGGACTCCTCTCCTGCTTGGAGATGGAAATGTCTCTTTTCAGCTGCTTTGGCAACTGATAGCAAAGATGAGGTTATGATGATTGTGATAATCATGATGATCTAACCATCATCATCATTTATTGGATGCTTGTTGAGTACCAAGCATCCTTCTGGATTCTTTCTAGCTTGTAATCCATTTCTATCATTTTAGCAAGTGGTTCTATTTCAATCTCCTTTTGTGGGTGAGGAAACCGAGGCACAGAATGGTTAGGTAACTTCCTAAAAAGAGATATCCATGGAGTGATAGAATTTGAAAATGAGATGAATTTCAGAAAAGTGAAGAAACTGGACCACTGGGATGAATAGGAAGAAATACTGATCCCTGAAGTTAGAACGGTGCTGGTAGCTGGTAGCGGGGAGGTGCATTAGCGACTGGCTGAGCCCAGAGAAGATTCATCAAAGGCTGAGGTGTGTCAGTCTCTCCAGGAAGAACTCAAGAGAAGGATGCAGCAGCACCCTGGGAGGTTAATGGTGAATTACTGATGTCTCTGTGGTCAGGTGTGAGGTTGATTCATGTGTGATTCACAGGTAGTAGAGTGGTAGTAGCTGCACGTTTGTGGTAGTGAAGCCCTCTTTTATCAGCACAAGTAGAGGAGACCAGATTTCTCAGTTACTTAGCTGAGGGTCCTATAGCATTAATATGTTTATGGAACACAGGAGAGCGGTCCATGAGCTCATCCTAGACTTCCCACCCAACCCTGAACCATGGGGCCCCATCATCACTTCCCACACCACCCAGTGAGCAGTGCAGTCAGAGCCACAGTCTGAAGTGAGCCAGCAAGCCTTTAATTGGGATCACAGGATGTCATTCAGATCTGCCTGGCTTGCGCCCCACTAGTGAGAAGAGTCCTTCGTTGTTGGCTGTGGCAGAAGAGTAATTTTGAGAAATCACTTCAAACTGTTCAATGATGTAGCCAGCTTCTTCCACGGCATCTCGAACGGCCTCCCATTCCAGGGGAAGGCTAGAAAACCTCTGCTCTCCAATCATGTAGTAGCTACACTTAAGGACGTCCACCATCACCAGGTAGCCCCCTGGCCTGAGCAGGCTGCCCAGGTTCCTGAGAGCAGTACGGTAGGTAGGGAGGTCGGGGCAGGCAGCATCCAGGCACAGTGTGCTGAGCAGGCAGTCAGCAGGAGGCAGAGAGACCCCACCCAGAGGCTGGCTCTGGGTCACATCACACTTCAGCACCTGCTTGATCGCCCGCCTCAACTTCTCCTCCTTCTCAGGTCCCTTGATTCTGAAAAACAGACATGGACCAGCATCACTCACCGCTCTAGATATAGGGACTCCAGATCTCTTTGGACAGGGCTGAGGATGTCAGTGTGGTTCACACTTGTGGCCCTTACGTTCATTCTATTATGGTGTCTGAATATTACCCTATTACCAAAAGTTGGGTCAAATCTCTTTATAAAGCAAATAATGACATGAAAATAATCACAATAGTCCTATCTGCTTCTAAAATGAACTGCTCTCTATGAAGTTACCCTTCTCCCACTCTTTTATTATTATATTTTTAAAATTCTTAGCACTGTCCTTGACCTCTGTTAAACTTCAAGATGGTAGCTATTTGATCCTCACACAGTAAGCAATAGCAGGGCATATGAGTGCTGACGAATTGTCCTTACAGTGGTTGCCTATTAATGAGGGGGTGGGATCTAACACAGACAGGTGTAGAAGCCATTGATCACAGGGCCATTTTGGCTCAGTTGACAGAGTGCTTGCCTAATGTGTATTACGTTCAAGCCCAGCATCATATAAACTGTCTGCAGTTCCAGCACTCATGAGGTGGAGGCAGAAGGATCAGAGGTTGGCTACCTAATGAGCACAAGATCAGTCTGGGCTACAAAAGCCTATGTGAAACTCTGGCTCAAAAAAAAAAAAACAAGTGAAACCCAAAGAAAACTTTATTGGTCTTCCTATCACTGTGGGCAGAGTCTAGAGTCACTCTCTCCTGACCGCAGACAGCTGTCTATCTCCTAACAGATTGCTTCCTGGTAACCTCGTCAAGACATCTGTCGCTTCTGCCTCGTCAAGACATCTGTCGCTTCTGCCAGATCAACGGGGTGTCAATTTATCCGTGGAGAAGAGAAAGCAAGAGCAGGAGATGAGGTCATCTGGAATGGCCCTCAAAGGCTGTTGTGTTAAAGGATTAGTCACCAGCTCAGTTCTAGGGAGCGGTGGGAAGCCATTAGAAGGGGGAGCATAGTGAGATGTTCCTATGGGCATGGACTCAAAGTGGATTGTGGGGCCCTAGTGTCTCCTCTTTGACAGAGTGAGTGGTTTTCTCCATCATGTGTTCTTACCTTGATGCCCTACTATAGACCTATAAGCAACATGAAACTGTGAACTAAAATAAGTCTGTCTGTTTGCAAATCAGCTATCTCAGGTATTAGCTATAGAAATAAGCTGACTGACATGCAGGATCGGTTTTGAGTCTGTTAGGTGAGAAAGAAGGAACAAAGTAACAAAGTAAGTAAACACGTGGAGTACCTAGAGAAACTGGAGCAGGGAACCAGAAAAGGGAAACTAGCAGAAAGCCAGAGAGAACGGGAAGAAGGAATGAGTGTGTGACATGCCCAGGGCCCTGAGCTCTGCCACC
This sequence comes from Lophiomys imhausi, assembly GCA_907164525.1. Taxonomy (NCBI): domain Eukaryota; kingdom Metazoa; phylum Chordata; class Mammalia; order Rodentia; family Muridae; genus Lophiomys; species Lophiomys imhausi. The sequence continues at coordinate 2,462,362 of CAJQZJ010034312.1, forward strand.
ATACCTGATCACCGGTACAGAACCCTTTGAGAAGACTAATTGACAAAGCACCTGGGCATGCACACAGATGTGAACTCAGGGAACACAGTCGGTTCTCTGATACAGACCCAGGAGATGAGTTGACCATTTGAGGACACAGCTTGACGGAGACAGTAGAGGGTGGTCCAACATCAGCCAAGAGAGAAGAGCTTAAGTTGGGACAACTTCTGATCTTGAGGAAAAGCCAATGGCTTGAGGATAACTTAACTCTGCCTCTAGGCAGGATGACTTGAGGTGGGAGGTGTTGTCTGTGACCACCTCGTTTGAGTGTTTGATTAAAAATTTTAGCCTGTGGCTGGGTGTGATAGCACACGCCTTTAATCCCAGCATTTGGGAAGCAGAGACAGGCAGATCTCTGTGAGGTCGAGGTCAGTATGGTCTACAAAGCAAGTCCAGGACAGCCAGGACTATTACACAGAAAAATCTTGTCTTGAAAAACCAAAACCAAATCAAACCAAAAACAACAACCTCCCCACAAAAACAATAACAAAAATCTTAAGCCTGGCACGTTCAGTTAGTTGAGAGTGCTTTGAGTTTAATATAACTTTTCATGTGAGAGGCTTGATTATGAACATAGAAAAAATAGTATCACCAGGCATCAGAGAAACATGTCCAAACCACAAGGTCATACTTCACATCTACTGAGAGAGCTAGCATGACAAAGACAGGTAGCTAATGCTGGCAAGAACCTCCATGCATTGCTGGTGAGAATTTAAGACAGTCCAGCTCCTTTGGAGAATAGTCTAGAAGTTTCTGAAAAAAGTAAACAAAGTTTCTGCAATAGCCCCAAACTCCATTCATAGGCATATATATACCCAAGAGAAACAAAACGTATATCCGCACAAAAACATGTATATGTATGTCCTTAAATGAAACTAGACAATTTAAATACCCATAAATCCGTAACTCAATCGTAGGAGATACACACCTGAGAATACTAATTACCAACAATGGATTTTGATATGTGGTACAACATGGGTGGACCCAGGAGACCCAATACTAAGTAAGAGAAGCCAGAAAGCAAAGGCTATGTGTTGCACAGTCCCACTTACATGCAATGTCCAGGAAGGCTCTAGACACTGAAAGCAGGGCAGAGGTTGCCAGAAGCTGAGGGATTTGGCAGGCGAGGAGGGGTAAGGAATTACAGCAACTGCCAATGGGTACAGAGTTTCTTTGGGGAATTGCAAAAATATTCTAAAGTGATTTGAGGTGAGATTTCACAACTCTGTGGAATCACTGAAAACCATTGGGTCTCCCTTTAAATGTATCTGTTGATGGTACGGCTCCAACTCAATAAGGTGGTGTCCTGTCTAAAAAGGGGGCAACCGGGAATGGTGACACACACATTCAATCCTAGCTCTCACAAGGCTCAAATGAAGCAGGATTGTGAATTCAAGATGTACGGGGGTGAGTCCAGGCCAGCCTGGGTTATGTAGCAAGATTGCGGAGACAAAAGGGGAGGAGAAGAAGAGAGCAGAGTGGAGGGAAGAAGAGAGTGAGAAATACACAGAAAGGAGCAGAAGCTTAGCAAGGTATTATCACAGAATTTCTAGAACAACTGTACTGGGATCTACACAGGGAATAAAAAATGGGGGCTGCAGAAACAGCTCGTGGTTAAGAGTACATCCTGCTCTTGCAGAGGACCTGAGTGTCAGGCCCAAACGGAAACTCCAGTTCTCCAGACTCCAAGAGGCAGTCCAGTGGTTCAAACTGGACTATAGGAGGATTCCTGGCAGTTACATAAAAGCCAGAATTCCTTAGGAACTTGTGAAACTGATTCCTGTCTACCAGAAGGGGCATTTCCTTTACCTCTGGCACAAGAGACAATATGGCTACCACTACAATGTGCTGCCAATTAGCATATCAAAGCACATTCTGGCCTTCAAGCTCCCTCAGTCTCACAAGTACCTGTTACACATTTCAAAGTCCATCCTAGCCCTTCTCACCCTAGCCCTTCTCACCTCCTCCCCTACCCTAAACTTCTTCCAGCTCACAGGCTTCTGTCTCCACAGCTACTCATTCTCCTAATAACCCTGCTATTCTCTGTTTCCTCCCTCCTCCCCTCTCTCTGTCTCTCTGTCTCTGTCTCTCTTTCTCTGTGTGTGTGTATGTGTGTAGGTGTGTGTGTGTTCTGTCCCTGTTTTTCTCATTATACTTTCTCTATTCCCTGCTATTCTCCCCTCTCTTGCAGATATCCCTTGTCATGTCCAGTCTGCTGGCAACATTCAGTGTACTTCTTTCTCTCTCTGCTTTGGACTCTTCTAGAGCCCTCTGGCTGTTCTCTCTCTCATATCTACAATGAAAACCTTCTCCTCAGCCATACCATGGAGAAGTCATGTCATTAGTACACAAACTGGGCTCAGGTCCTAGCAGCCACACTGGGCAGTTTACATCCACCTATAACTCCAGATCAAGAGGACCTGACATCTCTGGCCTTCATAGGTACTTGCACCCACTGGCTAGCACACACACACACACACACACACACACACACACACAGAATTTAAAATAATTTTTAAAAAATCACCCTTGATTGGGTCTACCCGTTCCTTATTGGGGATGAAGACAGTCCTATGGCAACCACTTTGTCCTAATTTGTCTTAGATTTTTCTAGTTAAAAAAAAAAAAATCTATGCTGAAATCTCTTGTGCTGGGTTCTCTTTGTAGTCCTGGGAAAAGTAGAACGTGTGTCTTCCTAAAGGTAGGGAGACTTGTTCCAAGGCTGCCAAACACAGTTAATTTGACAGAAGAAAAACTGATAATTAAACAATAGCCATCTATGAGAAACAAATTTAAGTAGGAAAAGAAAGTAGATCAGAAAAATCAGAACTACCTGTCTGCACATGTATATAACAAGTACTTGGAAAAGGTTAAGAAAATACAACATGGCATGTTTTTTTTTGGATGTTCTAAAATGTTCTTCTAGGTCCAGGACATTGTGAGAATGTGTATTTAACCGATTACGTCAGAAGCAGAGTGGACCTTTGTGCCCTATCGTGTATTAAGCTATTTTAAAGACACAAATTACCACAGAACTAGCACTTGCCAGTCAGCCGATGATAGAAATTGTTCCCACACTGTGAAGCCCACTGTGAAATCTCAAAAGCTCACAGGAAATGTGCCAATCTGAGGAGGGGAATTTGGTGCTCCCCCCCGCCGCGCAGCAGTACCTGCTTGTCCTTGGCTGCATAGCAAACATTGGTGAACTCAGTTGCCAAGGCAGCTGTGTAAAGATTACCCCTCAGGGCTTCTGGAGGAGTGCGGATAACACCCACAGGGAAATGGACTCACCTAGAGACCTCAACAATTACCACTCAGACTTACCATTAGTTCAAGGAGAAGGTGAGAAACACACACCTCAGCATGGCTCTTGGTTTACAGAAAGCTGACTGTAGTGTGGCCATTGCTACCCTTGTAAAGATGGACTATTTCAAAGAAAGGCTGCCATTTCCTCAGTTAATATTCTATCTACACAAGCCTAGGGGATGTGGCAGAGAAGGAAAGAAAAGGTAAGAGCCCTGGCAAGAAGCCTTTGTGAGGATGTCTTCCCATATCCAGTAGTCATCTCTAGATTCTGCCTACCCTGAGAGGCAAGGCAGCCACTAAGTGGGAATCTCCATAGGAGCCTTTTCCATTATGCTCCCCTGCCCCAGGTCCCATCCTTAGAGCCTCCAGCAAATGCTCCTGTGACAAAGCCATCAAAACATATCAAAGATGTAAAGGCTGGGAAAGAGTGGTGTGGTGGCACAAGCCCTTAATCCTAGCACTTAGGAGGTGGAGGCAGGAGGTTCAGGAGTTCAAGATCATTCTCAAGTACATAAGGAGCTTGAGGCTAGCCTTGATATGGGGGTCTCTAAACAACAACAGAAAGTCAAATCAACTTGATGAGAGGCAGGAAGAATTTCCTATAACCCCTTGGGCCAGACCACACCCGAATCAGGTAGAAAGTGTAGGTAAGGAATGGAGTCTGGAAGGCAGAATACATCCATTCAATTATTTTACTCTTACGTTTGAACCTCTGTTATATGCTGGGTACTGGGGGAGGAGGGACTCCAAGGTACTGGGGACTCAGGGATGAACAAAAGAGAAACAGCTCCTCTCTTCCTAGAGGTTACAGAGAGGAAGAGAGAAGAATAGTTAATCTAAAGATCATCCTTCAAAATACAGGAGAAACAGATAAATTCAAGGAGGAAAGGAACCTGGAATGTTGGAATCATGGTTTGGTCTATTCTGCAGTGGGGGAGAGAGAGTCACATAAGTAAAGATGTGGAGGAGACATATATCACCACTGATCTGGCCAAAAAGAGGAGCAAGGGGAGGAAGATGGTCCAGCATGAGAAGACAGCATGTGCAAAGGCCACCTGGTAGAAGACATAAGGAGAAGAGTATACCTATGAGGCTAGACTATCAGGCAAATGAAATGCTAGGTGCCAGATAAAACAAGGCTTTGTTGATTATGTTTAAAATTTTCTCTTCTGGGCCAGCTGTGGTGGTACATGCCTTTGATCCCAGCACTCGGGAGGCAGAGGCAGGCAGATCTCTGTGAGTTCAAGGCCAGCCTGGTCTACAAAGCAAGTTCTAGGATATCAGGGATACACAGTGAGACCAGTCTCCAATACTGGGATTTTGCTTTTTATCTTAGAATAGCTAAAGGGTGCTATGGAAAGGTCATGAGCAGGTGTGGTGGCACAAGCCGATAATCATAATACCCTGAAAGTAGAAACCAGATCACAAGTTGGAGGCTAACCTGGGCTACCAAGTAAGACCTTGCTTAAAAAGGGGGGGAGAGTCCTGATCAGGATGTCTTAGAATGATCACTGGGATTGTAGAGAATTGAGTGAAAGGACAATAGTAGAGATGGACATCTACTTCCTCAGGCATCGTAGCTTGGATAAAGATGTAGGTAAATATTTCAAAACAAAAACTGACTAAAGGGAAATTGCAGGAAAAAAAATAGACAGAAGCTGGAACTGGGTTAGACATGGCCCATGGCAGGGAGGGAGGTGACAAGTTTGACCTCCAGGCTCTGGGGTCCTTCCGCCATCCAATTGGATTGTCTGGTGGTGTCATTCAAAGAGCCAGGAACACTGGCTATGAAGGAGACCAGGGGTGGGTCATCGCTTTACTTTGGGTACACTGAGTTTTAGGTCCTTTGATGGAAATGGCTAATTGAAGGCTTCTCAACCAATCCCATCAATATTCCCAGAGAGATAATGTGCTTGAGAGATGGGAGAGTACCAGTCTGAAAGAGAGAGAGAGACATCTCCATAAAAAACTATTCATCACCAGATAGTCACCATGACCATCAATATCCTGAGGAGAAGTATCAGTAAGATTTTTGTGGGCTTGAAAATCTAGAGACACACCGGGCGGTGGTGGCGCACGCCTTTAATCCCAGCACTTGGGAGGCAGAGGCAGGCGGATCTTTGTGAGTTCGAGGCCAGCCTGGTCTACAAAGTGAGTCCAGGACAGCCAGGGCTACACAGAGAAACCCTGTCTCGAAAAAACCAAAAAAAAAACAAAAAAAAAAAAAAAAAGAAAATCTAGAGACACTTGCAACGAAGACAGAACACTGGACTGAAGAACAAATTTGGCACAACTGTGTATATTTTTGAGCAACATACCAAACTTTTGCTGTTGGTTGGCTATTCGTTTTATGACAATCTTGCCTTTTGGGTTTTTTGTTTGTTTGTTTGTTTTTCGTTTTTAACACAAAAAGAAATTGTAATAAGCTTACAAATAAAAGCATCAGACAGCTAGATTAATACAGTAATGAAAACGAACAGCACATACTGTGCAACACTGGCTAGGCTGGAATTCACTCTGTAGCTCCAGGCCAGCCTTGAACTCCATGATCCTGCTGTCTCTGCCTCCCGAATGCTGGAATTCACTCTGTAGCTCCAGGCCGGCCTTGAACTCGATGATCCTGCTGTCTCTGCCTCCCGAATGCCGGGATAACCAACATGAACCACATACCCAGTCCTTACCAACCTCTGTGTAGGGGACTCTGGGTTCAGAGAACAGCCATTTCTTATGTGTTCCAGCTGTTTCCTGGTAGGCTCATTGGGACTATGCTCTCTAGAGGGGAACCTGGAATTCTTTGTCCTCTCCAAGCCCCCATTGGCTGTATGGAAGGTGGAGGAAAAGAGTTGGGACAGCACATCCAGAGTTCACTTCCCCTCCCCTGTGTATACCAGTGGATCTGTAGGAATCTAGGCTCTAAATGTAGCTCTCCATCCACAGTTATGGTCACCTCAACAGATCCCATGGAAGTAGGAACTCAAGCTCTATGCACAGTCAGTGGGCCTGAAAGTCTGCATTTCATCTTCTTAAAAACAAACAAAAAAGAAAGAAAGAAGAACATGTACAGGTGTTTTGTTTGCATGTGTGTCTGTGTACCACCATGTGTGCCTAGTGCCTTCAGAGGCCAGAGAGGGTATCAAATCCTCTGGAACTGGAGTTTGAGTTATGAACTGCCATGTGGATCCTAGGGATTGAAACTGGGTCCTCTGGAAGAGCAGCCAGTACTCATAAGCAGTGAACCAGGTCTCCAGCCCTCGAGTCTTCATTTCTAACATACCACTACGTTATACATTGAAGCTGCTAATCTGGGGATCCCAAGGCTGAGCAATGTGTTCCAAGGGGCTAAAGGCAAGGCTAATTCATGTTATTTCTGGGATCTCTTTTCTTTCTTTTCTAAGTTTTCTTTTTTTCTTTATATGTATGGGGGGAGCGAGTACTTTTAGAATCCAGAAGAGGGACCCCTTACTGGAGTTACAGGCAACTTTGAGCTACCCAAATATGAGTATATGCTTAGAACTGAGCTCAGGTCTCCTGAACCAACAACAGCAAGGCCTCTTAAAGCTCCCAGCTATCAGGCCAGCCCCTATTTGTATAATTTCCTAAGGAAAGAGTTTATTTTCCTTGCTCACTACAGACCTACGGTAGTTACATTAATATCTCATGGTTTAAGGCAAGGGTTTGGTATTGAATGCTTAAGACTTTCAAACAGTTGTGAAATGAACGATTTTTAAATGTCCCAGTTGCACTCCCAAAGCAACAGAAGGAAGCAGCTAGCTCATGTTGTCCTCTGAAGCCATCAGCACAATAAATATCTTCAGATAAAGAAGAAATAATCTTGGGGGAAATAGACTGAAGGTTGATAGAGGTGCTCAAAGATGCGAGAGAGATGTAAGAAAAATGGGATCACTATCATTCTCAAAGTAGTTGAAGTCGCTGGATCTGGTGTTAGGATAAGGAAGGGATTTGGGCACCTCCTGCCAAAAGTACAGTTCCTCATCCAGAGCAAGTGGTGGGGACAGGAGGGCCTCTTAAGAGGCAATTGTTCTGAGCTGATTATTCTGCTGGGAGATAAGTGATTCTTTGATGTCTAGGGAAAGTGGAACACAGTTCTCAGGGCTTTTTTTCTGGACATGTACTTTAGATTTCAGAACAATATGTGGCCTCGTAGTGGCAGAGAATGTCTGTTTAATAAACTTTCTCTGAACTTCTATCAATCCTGGGAAATTCTTTATCTGTTTAATGTGTTTTGATAGTCTCCACACCCTCACAGCAAGTTATACCAGTTCCATCCTGAAGAATCATGTACTTCATATAAAAAAAGGGAAGTAAGATTCACTGTTATTTTTAAGAGTGTATGTTCACTTACAATAAGTGTGTAAGAGGTTTCTAGGTTAAATTTACATAGCAAAACAGCCTCTCAACTTGTTATTAGATGCCATAATCTCTAATGTGACCTAAATAATTAGACATTTATCTGTTTATCTGCCTTCCTTTTTTTTTTTTTTTAGACAGGATTTCTCTGTTTAACAGAGCTCTGACTTATCCTGGACTGGATTTGTAGACCAGGCTGGCCTAGAACTCACAGAGATCTGCCTGCCTCTGCCTCCCGAGTGCTGGGATTAAAGGCGTGCACCATCACACCAGGAAGTATGTAACCCAGGCTGGCCTCCAACTCGTGATCCTCCTGCCTCTGCCTCCTTCACCAAATCCTACCAGTGTGTGCCACCACAACAAGCTATCTGCCTTCTGATAGGAGCTATAGGACAAGAGGGGCTTCTCCTGTCTCATTACCTGCTCTGGCCTAAGAGGTAGTATTATGTGGTATGCCACAGCTGTTCAACCTAGGTTTCTTGGATAGATGTGTGGGTGGGTGAGTGCATGGGTGGGTGGATGGATGGATGGATGGATGGAGTTCCCTTTGATCTTTGTCTTTGAGTTTCTTTTGTGTTTTTCAACTGGATTTTAATGGTATTTCTTGACTAATAGAAACATCAGGTCCCTTTAGCAAGTTAAACAGCAGATATCCATCACTCTACCTGTTCCCTTCAAGATCACACACGTAGGTGACCACTGGAGACCAGTCAAAGGCCCCAGGCTCCTTCTTCAGCCATTTCTGCAGCTCCCGAAGGTTCTGGTCTGTGTAGTCGGTGACAATGATCTCCTTGAAGGATTCACAGGCAGAGAGAAGCTGGTAGATGGTGGGGCCCGAGCCAATGTCAATCAGCAGTTCTCCCTTTATATCACCTGGTACAGAAGAGGGGGGGGGATCAGGCATCATAAGGGGGTAAGCAGAGCTGAAGTTAACACTGTCTTTACTGGTATTGTGCCTAAAACGTCCCAAACAGACAGCCACACCACTCACCACTCTCCATTACCAGCACTTGGTAAGATATCTTTCTACTTTCTATCCCCACCCCACCCTCAGTCTTGAATGGAGGCATGTTTACGGGGCTATTTTGATGTCTGGGGGGGTGTGGGTAAGATCTGCATCTGGTATACAGACCATTGATCCCAAAAGATGGCGACACAGACAAAGTAAAAACTTTTAAGGAGCACTTTGGTACAAAGTTAATTTTTGTTGCTGTTGTTGTTGTATAACAACTGAATTTCAGGGCTGGAGAGATTGTCCAGCAGTATGAGCACTTCCTTCATAGTGATGAGGGCCAGCATTCAGATGCCGGCATCCATGTAACAAGCCAGGCATCTAACAAATGCCTGTGACCCCATTTGTGAGGGAAGAAGGGAGGAGAGGCTCTCTGGGGCTTACTGGCTTCCAGTCTAGCCAAGACACAAGCCCCAGGTCTAGGAAGAGACCCTGCCTCAAAAGAATAGGTGGAGAGACGTGGAAGAGGGCACTGATGGCCTCTTCCAGCCTCATGCACACACAGGGATGCAACATGTGCACATACACTTACAGGGATACACATAAATAAAAAAAATTATAACAATGAAATTAGCTAATAATCAAAGTACCCAGTTCTTAATATTTGGGGAGGTCTTTACCTCATGAGCCAACATTCCTTTTAATCAAGAGAAGTGAGTCCAGGACAACCAGGGATAAACAGAGAGAGAGAGAGAGAGAGAGAGAGAGAAGAATTAAACTTTCAATTTCTTGTTTGTTTGTTTGTTTTGTTTTTGAGACAAGGTCTCTCTCACTCCAGGCTAGCCTGAAAAAACACTATATAGTCCAGACTGACTTCAGAGTCATGGAGACTCTCCTGCCTAAGTGTGTTGAATCCTGTGCCTCCACAATCAATTCTCTTAGACTCTCTAAAGTGTCCTGTGAGGTTGAATGGCTCCTTCAAGTCCCCTAGAAAGTCGCTGTAGCTAAAAGGACAACACTCAGACCCTCTGGCTTTCTTTTTCACAACCATACAAAAGATAATGGATTAAAAAAAAAAAACCTTTGTAAACTGTAAAATAGCTAAGCCAGCATTAATTTTTATTCTCATTAAACAGATGAGTGGTGCCAAGAGACTGTCCAGTAGTGATGAGTAGATACAAGTCCTGTTATCCCTGGAGATGCAATGGGACTTATGTTTAAACAGACAAAACTTACCCAGGCAGAACACCTTAAAAAGATTTTTCAGCAGATGCCTGAGGATCTCATCTTCTGCACAGGGTCTGGACCCAAAGCTGTAATATTTTTCCAAGTAATCCCGGGGATTAAAATGACTTAGATAAATTTCCTTGGAGGTGAAACCAGACTCCATCGTGTCTCAGCTCTGTGCCACCAGCCCGCTCCTTTTCTTCCCTCCTCCAGAAGCCAGGGAGTCACCCTGTGAAGTTGGCTTTTGGAGTCTTGAGCCACCTATCTTTCTCCAGCTCGGCCCATCCTTTAGGGACTGATGTTTGTTAAATACCAACAGATGTTCAGGCTGTTCCAGGAAGTGATGAAATTACTGGAGAAGGGAGCTGGTGGAGAGGGGAGTGGCAGAGGGAGGGCCATGCACTTTACGTGACCCCTCTGCTCAGTGGTGAAGGTCAGCTGCAAAGACTGCAGATGGGAGGAATGGCCCTACTCATCCTGGAGGTTGTTTAACTCCCGGAACATGCCCTAAGTTCAGAGGGACGGGTCTTCTCCAAACAATTCAGTCAGTGTTCTTGTTCTTGCAAAGATTCTTCCCAGAAAAAAAAAAAAAAGAGTCCTAAAGAATGGTTTCAATTTAGACATATAAAAGAAAGAAAAGAGAATGTGGGGGTAAGGAAAAATGCTCATGGCTAAGGAATGTTGGCTAAAGAAAAATGATCTCAGATGAAGTCTGGGAAGATTAATTTTGAAACATGGACAGCGTCTTCCTAGATACAGCATGGCCACTGCACTCACGAGTTGTGGATACCTGCACAAGGCTGAGCCAACATGATCAGCTAACACTCCAGCAGGCAGCACCACTTGGATTCAGTGAGTTATAAAGGTGTTGTAGGGGGGAGTCGTAATGGAAGGGGGATGTATAAGAGATAAGGGTTAGTTGAGGATGGGTATAATCAACACGCATACTAAGAATGTATGAAATTGACAAAGAATAATTAGAAGATATTCTAAAAGTGTTTGAACATCAAATTAATCAATCAAAAACATGGTTAAAGGCTGAAAATATACATCAGTTGGTAGAGCGCTTGCCCATTACCTATCCTGCCTGAGGCTTGAACCCTGGCACTGCATAAATCTGGCATGGTGCTGCATGCCAGTAATTCCAGCACTAAGGACTCAGAATCAGAAGCCCAGGTTCATCCTTGGCTGCATGCAAGCTCAGGTCCAGCCCATTGCACCTGTGGTTTCCCCTCACCACTGTCACCCCTCTGCCTCTCCAAGCTCCCTGCTGCTCCCAGGGAATTCGAATCCTAATAGTTCTTTCAAAGAAGGCCTGAAACCTTTGTGGTGGTGATGGCAAAGGAGAGATCTCCTCCTTTTCCTCTTGCCCTCGCCATCATTGGCCGACAGGAGATCTGGCCCCATGGGGTCACAAGAGCAGGAGAGCTGTCCCTGCCCCTCAGTTGCTGCAGCACTTAGGACAGCAGACCCTGCATCTTGTCTGAGAAGCCAGTAGAGCTGGCGCTAGACATGTGGGTTAGAGACTCAGAACCAGGGCTTTGAATTGGCTCACCCCAACAACTGCTCTCCGGAGTGCATGAAGAGACCCAGTCCTACAGACCCAAAGCTACAGGATCTCCATAACATAGCGCAACAACAGGCTATCTGAGAGGAGTCCCAGTGAGATTCCAGCATTGACAAAGTAGGAGAAGCCAGAGGCCTTGCACCAGACCAGGGAGTCATTATAATGAACATTAGCAAGCAAACAAAAAGTGTGGACAAAAGGGAATATTGTGAGACACACTGTGACACGCTACAGCTTCACAATGAGATTTTTTTTCCCTCTGTTGAGAGAGGTTGCGGGGTGGAGGGCAGGTCTGAGGAGGAGGTGGGAGATGAGTGGGATCAGGTACATGGTGACATTCACAAAACAAAACAAAACAGAAACAATAAAAAGTAAAAGAAAAAAAGGAATTTCTTCCATTTCCATTTCTGGGCTCATATTGCCAAGCAGTAATCACCCCACCTAATTAAGCACTTTATTTCTATGCCAGCATATATTTGCTCCTGGTTATATCCATCAATTACTTCTCTCAAAACTATTACAGAAATGATAAACTAAATGACCAGTAGACTAAAGACTGTGCCTTGAGTCTATATTCCCTGCTCTGCATCATGAGTTTCTTCACGGAGTAGCTGCTCAAAATAGTGTTTGATTAAATGGCCTGAGTTGTTGCACCAAATGCAATAGCAGTAAGTGCCTGGTATCCTATGGTCCATGACTGAGCAAGGGCTCTTAGGTTACAAGGCCCAGAAACTCACTCAATGAATCTCCACTAAGTCTGGAATGGAAGGTAGACCACTGGTTACATACTTAGATCCCATCTCTAAAAAAATTTTTTTTGGTTGATAATATAATAAAAACAAAATACAGGAAATCTATCCAGTTTGCTGTAAACCACCCCCCTCCAGGCAACTTAGTTATTTTCCCTCGTTTCTGTATCTTCTGTCATCTTAGAGGGTGGGGGGGGCCTCTGGTCTCTACCCCCCTCCAGGCAACTTAGTTATTTCCCCT
>CAJQZJ010034312.1:2481630-2513806 GCA_907164525.1 Lophiomys imhausi
ACACACACACACACACACACACACACACACACACACACACACACACAAACACACACACACACATGCTATGTAACTAAAGCTGACCTTGAATTCTTCTTCATGCCCCTACTTCCTAAATTCTGGGATTGCAGGCAAGTGCCACAGCACCTGGCTTTATGCTGTACTCAGAATGGAACCCAGGGTTTCATATATGCTAGACAACCATTCTACCAACCGAGCCCCAGCCCCTGTTCCAGTAATTTCTGACTTGCCTCCTGCTAATTACTGCAGTGGTAAAATACCTATTGGGAACATCTGTCCTATTCCCACGAATGCTGCACAAATATAACAATATTTCAGCATTTTCTCCCTCCATGTATTGCCTGCGTCAAAAGCAAACAGTTTTATAATCTGAGTAGATGTCAGGACCAAGGTTGGATTTTATCTTACCATTCTTCTTTTATTGTTTTGTTTCTGGGAAAAAAAATTTGAGGACAGATGATTAAAAGAAAATGCCTTTAAATCAGAAAAAGCAATAAAGGCTGAACACAGGCTTAAAAAAAGATAGACATAATAACTTGTTGGAAATCAGGTTCTGTAAAGAAAACCAAGTCTCAAGGATGCCTGCAATTGTCCTGCAAACTCCTGTCAGAGAGCTAATGAACTAAGAAACTACAGAGCACAGGGAAACTGAGTCATTTGATTTTTCTTTTCTTTTCTTTTTTTCCCATCCCATTTCCATTCTGACCCAGCTAGGCAGTCATTCTGAGATGTTTAATGTACATATATAGACAGATTAAAATTTTTTATTACATTATTCATTGTGGGGTTTGTGTGTGTGTCCAGATGTGTTACTAGTGTGGAGGCCAGAGGGCAACTTGAACTTGTTATTTCTGTCCTTCCACCATGTGGATTCCCAGAAATCAAACTCAGACTATCATGCTCCTTTATCCACTGGGCCACCTTGTAAGCTCCTACATTACTGGTTTTTCTGTTTTGTTTTGTTTTTAGTTTTTCGAGACAGGGGTTCTCTATGTACATCTGGCTATCCTAGACTCACTCTGTAGACCAGGCTGGCCTTGAATTCACAGAGATCCACCTGCTCTGCCTCCCGAGTGCTGGGATTAAAGGCGTGTGCCACCACGCCCAGCCACATTACTGTTTTTGAATGGCTCTCCGTGCACAGGTTCACAGCTCCTCCTCACCGTGCAGCTCCCATGATTTGCACTGTTCATCCATTTATCCAACCCTCCAGTCACAGACACTCAGATTGTCTCTCAGGCCCCAGAGCAATGAGTCCTCTTCTGCACAGACCTGTGTGGAAATTTACATGGGGCAGGTTAGCGGGACGGGAAACGCTGAACCCTAATGCATCCACAAGATTTTCTAGGTAACGCCGCTACAGTCAATGTCCCCAACCTCCCCAGCCTCTATTCTTAACATAACCTACTACTTTTTACTGATATAATAAGAAATCTGTATGCTTTATTTTATTTTATATTTTGCCTTTCTCTGTGAAGTTTGACTACAGCTAAGCCTGCATGCCTGTGAGTTAAGCTGAGCAGTATGGCGAGCCCCACAGATCACTGGCTTCACAAAGTAGCTGCTCATTTTTGTTCCCATCACAGACCCATGAGTGGGCGGAGGCTTGGGCTGCAGCCTGTGGTCACTAGGCACTCAGATTTCTTCTCTTGTGTGGCTCTTCCATTGGCTAGGGTCCCAGAGTTAGGGCCATAGGAAAGGGGAGAAAATGGGGCTGGATCAGAAGGTTGAGGAATCTGACCCAACCAATGTCAACTACTGACCCCTTAAGACAAGGAGGTTGAGATACTGGCTGGGTACCCCTCCCTCCAGTCCCTTCTCAAAATTGAAGAAAACTGGTGAAAGATAAACCCTCTCTGCCAAAAACAAAAAAAAACCCATTCTTGCTAGGTGTCGAAATTTCCTCTTCACTTTCCCATTCCTCCCCTCTGCATATCTTGTTGTCTCTTCTGCACTCTTTCTTGCCCCTGGGCTCTGTCTGTTGCAAGAATTTCTTCTGAACTGTCTGCCTACTCAGTTTGACATGATCAAAATAATGACTTTCCCTAATCAGGGACCTAATTTTGATGTACCCTAATTAAGCAGGTTTTATTGCTTGTGGTTTTTGCTTCTGAAACTGTGTTTCTTTTGAACGAGGTACAGGCGTTTTTAATCATCTGCCTCCCTTGTCAGTTCCACTGTTGGTTCCCAGTTTGCAAAAAATATTCACTTATTTGGGCACAGGGAAATGGAAGCACTGCCCACACACAAGGAAGAAGACCCCTTTAAGATGAATTTCCTGGCCTCCTGTTCTCCTTCCCAACCTCCAATCCCTGCTGCCCCTTGCTTGCAGTCAGCTCTCCAAAACACTACATGGAAATGTACCGAGTTGTTTGGAAAGCCCTTTCAAATGGCTGGAGAGGCACACAGCCAGCTCATGGAGCACTAGTCTATTCTTAGTTGCAACACTAAGGGTTTGCCTCTTTGAACGGAACGCTCTCAAGGCCCACGTGGTTTCTTGACTTTAATCTCTTGGCTCTCGCTGTCTGGTTCCTTGCCTGAACCCTCCCACCACCAACCACTGCTTGGTTTATCTTTCCAACTTAGCCTGGGCATTAATTCCAGGAAGTCTTCTCTGACATCCCCCTACTCCACCTTTGGACTCCCCAGTGTCCCGAACGTCTTCCTCATTGAACTTATGGTACTGTGTTGCAATGACTATTTTCCTGTCAAATGAACTTTTGGAGGAGCCTGCGTTTTGATCCCTCACAAAGGACAACACATTTGCTCTGACCTTACTAACTGCAGGATAGAATGAACAGGTTAGTCCTACCCACTGTGCTTGGCTCTCTTGCCCCATATCCATGGTCTTTGGGGGTTTTTAAGGGCTGAAAATACTTCTTCCTGCCAAAGTCACCGTTGTGACTGTGCCCTGGTATGTTATCCAGGGTACATTCCGAGCAGGAGATGAGGTTTCCTGGGCCTTGGCTTTGGCTATGGAGGCAGGGGAATGAATACTGCACATGCTCACGTGCGGATCGGGATGTTTTGTACAGCCCACAACCCTCCTCTTCCTGATTACCCCATTCAGAGGTTGGGATTTAGGAGGACAAGAGGCAAATAAGCAGGCAGTAGACTGGTAAAGGAGGGAGAAAGGAAGAATCCTCCAGCCCACATCGACCCTCAAGCCGGCTAAACTCGGAGCTCTGCTGCCCCCTTGTGCCCAGAGAAAGAAGAACAAGGAAATTCCAGATCAGGTCCAGCTGGTCTGAGAGCCATCCTGAAGGAGCACAACTCTGCTTCCCAACAGCATTGTGTCGTGACAGCTTTTCCTGGAAAGATGTAAACCCATGTCCAAGCACCCCAGAAGGGTACCAAAGGAAGTTCAAAACGTGATTTCTCCAAAATCCAACTTGGTGTGACAAGTGAGGTTTTTTTGTTTGTTTGTTTGGTTGGTTGATTTTTGTTTTTGTGTTGCCTTTCCTACAGAGCACAGGTGGGGGGAGTTAGTTACAGGAGCACAGATGACCCCAAACAGCTTCACCACCACAAAAGTGGCCTTGTGGATGGTGACCTCGAGGAAGCTGAATCATGGAATCCTGCCTTTGATCAACCTATCACTTTCACGTTCTCTAGCATCCCCTAGGATCACTTGCAGCCAGGGGAAGGAGTAATAGCTGGAATACCAGGGGAGGGTCTTCCAGTCCCCCCTAGGGAGTGTCAGTGGTGTCATCATCATCACCACAGACCTGGCTGCTACTCTCTAATACTGCTTTGGTTGCCATGGCTACAGGGCACCGGTCAAGCTGCGTCTTGTTAGGACTAGAAGAGAAAGCACCTGACAGGCCATACCCACAATTAGAGGCAGATACTCAAGAGGTGAGCTTAGGCGAAGAAGAAAGGCAACTCCTGTGGGGGGGGGGGGGGCCTCGGACTAGTCCATTCTGGGAGCAGCTCCATTCTGCCTGTAAATCTTGCTCGTGTGTGTGTGTGTGTGTGTGTGTGTGTGTGTGTGTTTTCATGAGTTTATTTGCACTACATGTGTACAGGTGCCTGCAGAGGCCAGAAGATGGTGTCAGGTCCTCTGGAACTAGAGTTGTGAGCTGTTCAATGTGGATGCTGGGAACTGAACCCAGGTCATCTGCAAGAGCAGTAAGCACTCTAAACTGTTGAGCCTTCTCTCTACGGCTCCTTTCTTCCCCCTTTGGACAGAATCTCGCACTATGACCCAAGTTGATTTGGTGTTTGCCATGTAGCCAAGAAGTGGACTTTAAAGTCATGGAAATCCTCCCGCCTCAATTTCTCAGTGATGGGCTTGCAGCCATGAGCCAACACCCTTGGCTTCCAGAAGCAATTCCTGTTCTACTTTTGAGTTCTGCTACAGAGCAAGGTGCTCCTTCCCCCCAAACATCTTTCTGTGCAAGTTCAAGCTCTAATGTGTTTTTACCAATTCCCAGTTCACAGCCTTCCCCAGCCTCTGCCTCGGCTCATCCCCATTGCATCACTCTGCTTATTCTTTTCCATGTATTCCCACATAAAAGTATCAGCTTTTATTTTATTGTTATCTGACATGCCTTCCCCTCCCAACTAGAATGAGGGCAGAGACACTCAATGTGTTTCTTGTGGGTAGAGCCCACCCAGAACAAAGGGAAGGCAAGTGCTATAATCAATATCTATGGTTATATGTGTGATTCTGCCATGGTCCTGTTACATAGATCACCCAGTCAAAATGTGTGTTGAAGGGATTGGTATTTGGCCCAAGACACCCCAAGACCAGCACAAAGGAGATTTATTTGCCCCAGAGGGAGAAAGGGCGGAGATTAAGAGACAAAGGTAGGAGATAGAGGACACGGGAGAAAGAGAAGGGATATTTGTCCCAGAGGGACAAAGGACTGCCTCTAGATAGAGAGCAGACACACTTGGCAGATAGGCAAATGGTGGTTTATAAAGGTAAAATGGGATTCCATGTTAGGATGAGGTGTTTAATTTTAATTTGGGCAAATTGATTAGGTGAGGCAAAGGGGGCTTTTGATTATTGGACTTCAATACTTTGATGCCTGGACCTTGGTGGTCAGCCCCAGGATGAAGAAGTGGCCAAACAAAGAAATAGACCTTGGTGGCTAGCTTTGGGAGTGTAATCTAAAAGTGTTTAGCAAAGCAGAGGGAATAGAGGAAGGGCAAGGCCTGCCAGAGCCATGTTTGCCATGCTCAGGCTGGCTAGAGTCCCTTCATATGTAACCATATAGAGGAGACAAAGGGGGACTTAAGAAGGACGTATAAGGCTATGTCCTGCTGTTCTTGGAATTCTGTCTTCAGATGTGAGTCTGTCAAGCCAGTACTGCCACAAGGTAACAGTTCCATGACCGAAAGCTTCAGGGTCTCTGTATGAGAATCCTGCAACATTTCCTCATCGAGTCCCCAAGCATGCCTTCAGCCTATCTATGACTTCCATTGAACAAAGTACACAGCAATGCCTTGGATCTCAGAGCCCATCTCCAGCTCCACTCTTAGCTCAAGGGTCTGTTGAAATACTTCTGTGGGAAGCATCCTGTATCTCCTCAAATGAGGTGTGTCTGTGTATGCACTCCCACCTCCTGCCAGCCCAGAGAGGACTGTGGGTATGTCTACTACTTATTTTCATGCTCTTTGTGACTGACAGATGTCAGAAGCTGAATAAGTATTTATCAATAGACTGCTTGCTCGGGAGCTCAGTACTCCAAGCTACCTCCCTGGCTGTCTCCCTCTGCTCTGAAATCTTGATCCATGTAGCCCTGTCTGTCTTGGAACTCACTTTGTAGACAAGGCCGGCCTTGAGCATCAGAGATCCACCTGCCTCTGCTTCCTGACTGCTGGGATTAAAGGTGCGCACCACCATGCCTGGCAGACTCCATCCTGAACTTTTTCAAGGCCCTGTTTTTAACAGTCTGAAGACTTTCAATAGAAATGATAATGTTGTCTAGGGATACAGGGACAAATTCTCCTTCTCCTCAGATTGAATACTTGTTGAATAAATTAATCACTCATCACTTCCCATCCCTGTCAACAATTGTCTCCACACTCGTCTGTTTGGCTGAAGCACTGGTTTCTTCAGCCACACTGGTATGCCATGTGTCAACGGTGCCTTCTAAGACACTGTCCCTGTATGTGCTCAGGTGTTACTATAGCAGAATTCCTAAGCCAATTAACTCTAAACGAGAAAAGAACTTATTCCAGTCACATTCCTAGAGGTTCTAATCCAAGAGCAGGTGGCCTCCACTGAAGGTGCAAATGGCCATGGTGGGGCATGGGATTGTAATGACCCAAGAGGTGAGCTTCTCACCTCAGCAGCCAAGAAGCAAAGAGAAGAAGGGGCCAGAGTCCCACAGTCTTCTCCAAGAGTGTTTAGGTTTTCCCCGTCACCTAAAGACCTCCCACAAGGTTCCACCAAAGGTTCCACCTGAAGACAACCCTTAAATGAACAGGCACTTGGGAAATACTGACCACTGAGCCCTTAGCTTCGCAGCCAAATGTATTTAGTTTTTCCTGAAGAGCTGTAGGCCCAGTCTCAGCACATGCTGCCGAGAATTTCTGGTCTTCACCCACCTCACACCCCCACTCCTCCCCCCCCACCCTGCATACCCTCTCCTTCCTTTGCCTTGTTTCTTTTAGCTTTCTGAAACTACATCTCATTGAGAACGATACCACTTCCTGAGAAAAAAAAAATTTCCCTAGTGGAGTCAGGTGGATTATATTGCTGCTGTAGTTTGAGTGTGAGATATCCCCATAGGTTCATGCTGCGCTATTTTAAAAGATTGTGGGAACCTTTAAGAGCCTCACCGAAGAAAGGATATCCTTTGAGACAGGCCTTGAGGTTTTATAGACAACCCTGGCCCTACTTCCTTCTTGCTCTGCTTTTGGACTCTAACAGTGTGAACTACTGGCCTCTTGCTCCTGCCGCTGTGTGTGACTTCCCCTCTTGCTGCCTTCCCTGGATATGACAGAATGATCCCCTCAAATTGCAAGCCAGAACAAACAAACCCTTCTTTCCTTAAATTGTTTCTTGTCAGGTTATTTTGTCACAACAATGAGAAAAGGACTAATATGCCAGCTCTCTGAAAAATTCTTTATTCATACAAATATATAAGGCAGGCCCTGATCGTTATATATAATATTGTATATGTATTAGACACCAGTGGGTCACTGGGGGGGTGTGAGGAAGCCAATCTTTCCTCAAAAACACGTTTAAAGGCTGTGTGCTTGCTTTCTCACTTCCCCTCCACCCACTGAGTCTGTTTATCCTCCTTTTGGATAGATTTCCAAATTAGCCAACTGGGAGTAGAGTATGAAGTTGAACCTCACTCAAGGAGGAACAGCCAAGTAAGATGGAGGTCAACTTTTCCATGCATGCTTGCTAGCTTGGTTCAGGGCACAGATAACCCTTTCTGCAAAAGAAATTGCTTTGCTGGGTCACGTTCACTTTGTATGTGTATTTCTTTTTCCAACACTGAGTTTATTCCTTTTCAGTAAGGGTGTCATAATATCCAGGAGGGCTGTTGTCATTGCCACAATAGAACACCATGACCAAAAGCAGCATGTGCAGGAAGGGGTTCATTTAGCTTATCTTGCCCATCAGGGCAGGAGCCTGATCCATGGAGGAGTTTCTTTTACTGCCTTTCGACCCATGGCTTGCTCAGCCTACTTTCTTGTAGAACCCAGGACCACTAGCCCAGGGTGGCACCATTCACAATAGGCTGATCCTCCTATATCAGTAATAAACAAAAACAACAACAACAAAATGCTCCACAGGCTTGTCTATAGCTTGACAATTTCTCAGTTGAGGAACCTCTCCCCTCAGATGGCTATGGCTTGTGTCAAGCTGGTATAAAACTAGCCAGCACAACTGTTGTCTCCATTTTAGGGCTGAAGAAACTGAGGTTCTGAGATATTAGTCAGACCAGAGATCATAGAGCAGAGGTGGAAACCCACACCTCCCTGTGCTGAAGCCTGCCACTTTGTTAGGCAAACCTTCAGGGGGAGAAGGGTTGACCATACAGGGCATGATGTATGAGCCCAGAAAATGTGCAGCCAGTTGGCGTAGGCCTGCAATCCCAGCTACCCAGGAGGCAAAGGGAGAAGAATCATGAACTCAAGGCCTTTCTGGGTGAGAGAGTGAGTTCAAGGTCAGCCTGGGAAACTTAGTGAAAGCCTGTCTCAAAGGGAAAAGTAAAAAGGAAAGGGCTGGGTCATAGTTCGGTGGTACAGAACTTGCCTAGAATTTTTAGGGTCCTAGACTTTACCCCCAAAATCATTAAAAACATTGTGCAGATTTTAAACTACCTTTAAAAGGAGATGGTGGGAGTTCTCCCCTCTTCACTCCATGTAATCCTGCAGAGTCCTCAAAAGTATAGGGAGGTGTGGTTTGCTCTCCCTAGTCCAATCCTTTTCTCCATCCTGGGCCATTAGTGGAGTATATTGTAAATTTCCTGGTTTGAAGTAAACACCTCTATTTACCTGGAAATCACATATAATAACATGGGAAGCATTTGCTGTGAGGGCTCTGAAGAAAATAGGTTAATGGAGAGAACAAGGTGACAGAATGACAGTGGGAAACCAAGTTCTTGGGGTCCATTGTTCCAGCAGTCTGATGGCCAAAGTGAGGGATACAAGCATCACTTAGAATATCCTCATTTCTGTCAGGCCATTTGCAATATCCCGGTTCCTGACTGTGGCGCTCTCTCTGGAAGGGAAAGAGTGCCCTGCTGGGTCATACTCAGCTCAAGGGACACACTCACGCTCACTGCCATTCTCTATTCTCCCCCTCTCATAAACTTCCAGGGTCTTAGTCGCACATCTTACAAATGAGACGAAGAAAGCAAAACCCACAGGGAGGCGTCACAAAGCCAGCTATGGGTCAAGTCCAGGGCCACTGCTCCTGGACCATATCCATTCTATTTATGTATTCTCTCTGCAGTGGATGCCTGACACTTAGTCCGTTTGTCCTCCTAGAAGAACAGAGACTCTGCCTGAAGTCAGCAGAGCTACCTGGTGAGCCCCCTAGCCTTTGCTGAGCCCCTACAGTGATTCCATTCCCTTTACTGTCAGCATCCCCTGCCACACACCCTACACAGCTACCACATGGTCATGGATATTAACTTCTTTTTTTTGAGGGAGGGGTGGTTTGAGACAGGGTTTCTCTGTGTGGCCCTGGCTATCCTGGAGCTCACTCTGTAGATCAGGTTGGCCTTGAATTTATAGAGATCCATCTGCCTCTGCCTCCCAAGTGCTGGGATTAAAGGTGTGCACCACCTTGCCCAGCAATTACAGACCGCTGTGAACTGTCATGTAGGTGCTGGGATTTGAACCCGGGTCCTTTGGAAGAGCAGCCAGTGCTCTTAACAGCTGAGCCATCTCTCCAGCCCCTGAATATTAACTTCTTACTGACACTCTTCCTAGGATGTCATTTGTATTGAACTGTAGAGAAAACAGGTTCTTAAACAATCTTCCCAGTTCTGTATTTCTTGTTAAAGTTGTAGCTGTAAGCTAAAGCATTCGGGATCTGAGATCAAC
This sequence comes from Lophiomys imhausi, assembly GCA_907164525.1. NCBI lineage: Eukaryota > Metazoa > Chordata > Mammalia > Rodentia > Muridae > Lophiomys > Lophiomys imhausi. The sequence continues at coordinate 2,491,177 of CAJQZJ010034312.1, forward strand.
TCCAAGTGTCTTACGTTACTGGGAGGAATATCTCTGGGGAATAGGGCATCATGACTCTTCCTCATTCTTTGAAATTCTATGAGGCCAGAAGATTCTAGTCTACCCACATGTACCACTGGTGATTCCAACCCCCCAGTCCCAACCCCAGAGAAGGGCTTCTCTGTATTTTGCAAATCTCAACAGTGAAAGGTCATCTTGTAGGACCCAAGGAGATTCCTCGGATTTGGTGTGAAGGTTCTGGAGTTTGCTGTTGGAATAACAGTGATGCTGACTGACCCATCGGAGCTGAAAACACACTCACAATGAGCTAGCTGTCACCCTGACACATCTGCTTGAGCCTGGGCCATGTACATGGAGCAGTTTCTTTGTGTCTCCAGGTTTGTTTCTAGCCACCTATTTCTGCCCCTTCCATTGCTCAGGAGTCAGGCTCATCCCTCCCCCCCTTTTCCACTCTGTCCCACTGTTCCCCTTTTCTCTTAGTCCTCATCTTCCTGGACAGTTCTACTCGGTGATCCTGATAAATCCTTGGGTGTGGGCTATGTACTCTGGAGGTATGACCCAATCCTTTCCTGTTCCCTTAAACACACACATTTGATCCCCCAGACTAGACGCCAGGCATCCTCCTCATCTACATTCTCAGCATCAAGACATTCTTATCCATGTAGACAGTGACCAAGACTTCCCAGAAAGCCCACAGGAACAGAGGAGCTGAATGAATGAATGAATGAATGGGTGAGTGAATGAATGAATGGTAGCTGATGTCAAATACAGTATTCCTTCACCTGCTCCAGAACATGCTGGATTAATGACTTTTCTCCTCATCAAATCCCTGAGAAGGTGCAACATAAAGGAGAATTTCTTTGACCTCATGGACTGAGTGCATACAGCCCACTGTGGAGGAGAGGGTACCACAATGGGAACGGCTCTGGCTGTGGCAGCAAGCATGTGAGGCTGCTTGTTCACAGTACATCTCAGCAGACAAAGAAGCAGAGAATACACAGAAGCAAGGCCAGGAGACGACCCCAATAACCTACTCCCTCTACATAGGTCCTGCCTCCCAAAGGGTCCAAACTTCCTCTAACAGGGCCACTGGGGATCAAATATTCAAACACAAGGACCTATGGGGAACACTTCATATTCAATCCGCAACAGTTCTAAACTCTCAGAATCAAAACCATGCTCTGCGGAGCACATCTCCTCAAAGACTCTAGTCCTTTTAATCCAGTTCGAGACTCTCAGGAGTTGGCAGCAGAGAGTGGACAACTTGGAAATATAAGCAAGCTCTGGAATGATGGATTTCATCTGCACACACAGACCAAGACACCACCTGCAGGGCTCAGGACTCAGTGTGGATGCTGAGGGCAGGAAGGGAGTGTGCGAACAAGAGTACTCGGGAGAATAGCACAGGCTTGACAGGAGGTCACTGGCTTCCCTACTCTCTTCACTCTTCACTGCCTAGTGGTCCCTTTGAGATCATCTTATGATCCCAAAACCGATCAACGAACATGCATTAATCACCAGCTGTATTTCCAGAACCTTCCTCGACAGAGTGGGGCCCAGAAGGAAAATGCTGGGCCTGCTCAAACACAATCAGAATTGACATAAAATTGCAGCAGCATTTGGACCCCAGTAAGAGACTTGCAAGATTAAAAAGGGCATGAGGAGATAGGATTGCCTGGACCCGGGGTTCCTGTTATAATCTTGCCTCTGGCCCAGCCTCTAACCTATCGTTCAGTGGGGCAGGCATTCTCTTGCATGAACCCATCTGCCTACCTGCGGACTTTGGCCATCTGATGCCTGAGAAATTAACTGCTTCTTAAACAGCTTCAGATGGCAGCGTGCCTGGAAGTCTTGGTCCTTTTTGGAGCACACCAGAAGTTACTTGTCTCTGCAGTTCTAATAAATTATGAATAGTTTTGCAAGCAGGAAGCATGCAACTGCGCTGCTCAGATGTAAGTGCGCTTCAGAATCAGAGTCACATGCCCACCGATCCAGGGAGAGAAACCGGTTGCTGAACTTAGCATGCCATTAAATGTTGCTATTCGCCTCCTGTTTACTTGTTTCAACTTGGGGGCAGAGTGACAAATAAATTGATGCAGGCATCAAAGATTTAAGAAAATTTGATTGCAGGAAATTTTTAATTGGAGAATTATATTCGATTTCCTCCTCCTCCTCCTCTTCCTCCTCCTCCTCCTCTTCTTCTGGGAATTGTGGAAAGACACCTGTCATTTCCTGTTCAGCCAAAAGCAGCTTAGGGGAGGAAAGGATTTACTTCAGCTTACACTTCCAGGCTACAGTCCATCGCTGTGGGAGGACAAGGCAGGAACCACAGAGGGCCACTGCTTGCTGGCTCACTCTCTGACTTGTTGTCTGGCTCATGCTCAGCCAGCTTCCTTACAGAGCCCAGGCCACCCCCCCACCCCCCAGAGATGATGCTGTTCATAGTGAACCAGTCCCTCTTACCTCAATCAATAATCAAAACCAGCCTCCCACTGCTCAATCTGGTCAGCGACTCCCCGACCAAGTTGACAATTTACGTTGACTAGGACAATATCTGTTATTTGATTTTAATGCTCTAGCCTGCTTAATCCATTCCTCCTCTAGGGACAAATCTGAAGGCCACTCACTAGGATACACTCACAAGTCACAGGGACAAGCAGGCAGAACAGTAAAGGCCCCACTGTGTTTGCAAGGAGGGTCCCTACACATCCTAATGCCCTTATGGCTTCCTCTGCTGAGGATGGAGAGGAGAGAATCCCACTCAGGATCATGTGACTTTAGAGACTTAAGGTGTTCAGGGTCTCCCACCACATATCACATGTCAGGGACAGTGACTATCTTCCTTCCGGGAGGATCTACACTGTGAAGGTGACCTGTGCCTGCAGGTAACTTTTCTTGGTGGTGTTTCCCATCACTGTAGTAAAATGCCCAGCAAAAACAACTTAAGGGGGGAAAGAATTCATTTTATTCTCAGCTCCAGGTTCCAGTCCATCACTGCAGGGTGGGGGGGGGGGGGAGTCAAGAACTTGGCAGGAACTTGAAGCAGCTAGTCACATGACACCCACAGTCAAGAGCAGAGGGCAGTGAATCAAGGCGCGTTCGCTGATTCTCAGTCTGATTTCCCCACTCTTCAACACTCCAGACTCCCCAGCCCACGGAATGGTGCCACACGGAGTAGGATTGGTCTTCCCATACCAATGACGTGATTAAGATTATCCCTCATGGACATTCACAGAGGCCTTTCTCTCAGGTGACTCTAGACTGGGTCGAGTTGACAATTAAAACCAACCATCACACTTTCCCAGCCCCACACCCCAGTCTGTGCTAGTTGAAAGGAATGGAGATCTAATTTGGGAGTGGCATGGTCCTCTACTATTCCCCAAATCTCACCTGGGCTGAAAGCGACCTACACCTCTTTTAACAAGCAGTATTTCAGGAAGAAATGAAGGAATCTGCCTTCCAAAGGATTCTAGCCAAGCATAGAATCTAGGTAGATAGCTGCTGTGAATTTAAAACTCGCCTGCAAGACATCAGGTGCTGTGTGAGACTCTAGATATTATGGCTTCCCCAAGAGCCATGGGAAGTAGTGGGCCTTCCTAGAAGGATAGCCTGATCCTTTGGACCCTTCCTGATCAAACTACTGTTGAGAACCCAGCCACACCCAAGCCACACCCCAGACACAACCTGAGTCCCACCCCTAAATTGAGTGAAGGACAGAGCAGCCAGTGAAGGGAATTTCCTGAGCTCTCCACCCCATGGCTACTTGTCTGGGTCACCTCTCCTGTCCTAGTATCTTCCAATAGATCCCAATGCTCCTCACCTCAGCCCCCAGGCTTTTCAGTGCCTTTGGCTTATAGATCAGAGCCCCAATCTCCTCCTCTCTCCTTACTGCTCCTTTACAGAAAGCCTTCATACTATTTAAGTAGCTTGCCTGATGTCAAATGAGACCCCATGAGCACCCACAGGTACCAGTGAGGGAATGAAGATGCCTTGACTGGAATTTTTTTTTTTTTTTTTTGAGATGAGGTCTTATGCGTCTTAGACTAACTTTCTCTGTAGCTTAGGATGACCCCCTGGCCCCAGCTGAGAGTAGAGATGTGCAGCCCCACACTTGATATTTCTGATGCTGGAAGCTGAACCCAGGCCCTGCACCCGCTAAGCAAGCACTCTATTAACTGAACCTTAAGTTAGTTTTAATGTTTTGTGTTTACTGAACCACACCTCCCTGTACAACCCTTTGGTGTCTGTCCCAGATCACTGATAGATGCTGATGATACCAGGGACACAGGTTTGCTTTAAATGTCTACCTGAAGGGTGTGGGGGTGTGAGAAGTGATGAATTTGGATCTGAGCATGCTCAGTTTGAGGCTGAAGGACTCTAGTAGAAATCTGACGGGTCTAGGACTCACAGACAGAGAGCTCTGAGCTGGAAACATGCTGAATAAGGAATATTTGTCATGTGACTGGACTGAATTTGTTCTTCCAGTGCCCATTTGAAGATCTAATTTAGAGTCTCCCCTTGGTGAGATGCTTACCTGGTGCCGGATATGAGGGAAGGCATCACCCTTCTCTTTTTCTGTTTCCTATTTCCACTCCCCATTATTGCAGACTGAATTGGATTGCTCCCAGATTTACCCACCAAAGCTCAAACCACAATGTGAGTATGTAGAGACAGAGCCTTCTGTCCCAAGCATAGGACCCTTCTAATAAGACTAGCATCATCGTAAGAAGGAGAGAGTCCTGAGATGTACACATACAGAGGTAGAGAGGAGGGAGAGAGGAAGGTGGAGAGAGACAGGACAGGGAGAGGGCAAGGAGGTCATGAGAGGACACAGTCACAAGGCAGCCACCCAAGAGCCAAGGAGAGATGCCATGGGAGAAACCCAAGCAACGGAGACTCTGATCCTGTCCGTGCAGCCTTCAGATGGTGAGAAAACACAATTTTATTGCTAAGGGTGCCCAAACGAGGCCTTTGCTGTGTCAGTACCAGCAGCCTGATAAACTTACTCAAGAACAAGGGAAATTATTTTCCCATCCTCTCCTCATGGTGTGCTGGGCTCTGAAATAATCATAAAAGCATCTCTTTTGTTCTGATACTGTGTAGAGTCAATCCAGGGAAAAAGTAGAGATTTCTGCTCATGATTCCCAAAATTATTGGGGATACAGGAAACAAAATCATGTAAGGAGATGTCTCAGTAGGTAAGAGTTCATGTTCTGCAAGCACGAGGACCTGAGTTCATCTCCAACACCTACATTAAAAAAAAAAAAAAAATCCAAAAAACCTAGGCACGGCTATTCATGCCTATAACTCCAGAACTAGCAGACTGAGACAGGCAGGTTTTGAGAGCTCAGTGGCCAGCCGGCCTGACCAAAATGGCAAGCTACAGTTCAGATAAGGAGTCTGTCTCAAGGCAGTAAAGTAGACAGAAGCAGAGGGAGATTCTCGGGTGCCCTGCTCTGACCTCTGCATGGGCACGCATGCTTCTTGCACTTGAGCACTCACATGACTGGAACATGGAACACACATACACACACACACACACACACACACACACACACCCAAAAAACATGTAGTTAATACAAATTTAGTAATTATCACAGAGAGCTTTATAATCTGGAGGCAGAAAACATCCTTCCTCTTCAAGCCACCAATGGAACAGATATGACACTTCATTGTACAGAAAGTTCTAAAACTTACTCTAAATTAAAAATGATCCAGTATTTCCTCAAACCTAAGTGCTACAGAATAAATATCAATGACAAAACTAGAAAATAAGGGAACTTGCTACCCATAAATGTTATTAATTTTCACCTGAACACTCAAACCGAAGAGGAAACAAAACCAAACAAATGGGAAATATCTGTGTGTGTGGGGGGGGTCTGTGTGTGTGGGGGGGGGCTGTGTGGGGGGGGGGTGTGTGTGTGGGGGGTCTGTGTGTGTGGGGGGGTCTGTGTGTGTGTGGGGGGTCTGTGTGTGGGGGGGTCTGTGTGTGGGGGGGTCTGTGTGTGTGTGGGGGGTCTGGCATGAGTTAAAGACAGGAATATTCGCAGCCTTAAACACTTAGTAAACAGGAAAAGACATTAACAGATGAGCTAAGCATCCAAATGAAGATGTTCCTAAAACAGTGAATAGACTTAAGGAAGGCACAAGGACAGAATTAATCAAGATCAAAGGCAACAGCTGTACATCAGTAAAGCCGGGGAACAGAAGCCAGATTATGAAGGCAGAGTGAGCTGAGGTGAGAGGGGGTGCAGGCAGGGAGCGAAAACAAGCTTGGGGGGTGGGGGAGCCTGGCTGTGAAAGACACAGGGTAGTAGCTAAAAGTGATGAGGTTTTGACAGAGAAACACTAAATATTTTGACAGGAGAGGGAAAAGCAAGGATGGGTGCCAAAACAAGTCAAATGTATGAAGAGAGGCAGGAAACAGCATTCACAGTTGAAAATGGTGTTTTTCCTGAATGTGGGATAGGAAGGGGCAGGTGTTTAAGATGTAAGGCGAGAAGCCTATGGCAAGTGAAGGGCAAGGAGACACAGTGTATCTTCTGTATCTAGACTCATAGGTGTTAGGGACATTTACGGGGGAAGGTATTGGACTGAAATGTATAGGTCTTCCTCCTTGTCACTGTATCCTAAGCAGTAACTATTTGTATAACATTTCCCTCACGTCACTTTATGCACTACAGAGAGTATGTGCATCTGTAAAGGCTGGAGGGGTGGCTCAGCGGTTCAGAGCAACCACTACTCCAGAAGTTCCAAGTTTGGCTCCCAGAACCTACATTGGGAGGTTCACAACCACCTGTACCTCCAGTTCTAGGAATGCAAACGCCCTCTGCTGGCCTCCATGGGCACCATGTGTACATACAGACACACGGACACACACACACACAAATTGAAATGAATCTTTCAACAACAACAACAACAACAAAGTATTTCTGGTGGATATGTGTGGGTCCTGTGCAAATAGCCATTTTATATAAGGGACTCGAGCATCCACAGAGTGTGGGATCCTGGGAGGCTGTCCTGAGACCCATGACCCACAGCTAAAAAGGAACAAATGTGTCAGACACTGTTGATGATCTGGGTAACTCACATGATCCCAGCCTGACAACAAGTGCTGTTTTCTCCAGTGTGCTTTATAGTCTGGGTGCAGCAGAAAGGACTATCCTGGATTTATGTAAGCTCAGACGACCTTGTTTTAAGTTAATCGCCCTTATAAAGGTTGCATTCTGAAGTAGGAGTCTAAGACTTAACAAATCATTTTAGAATGAGACAACTTAGTCCCCAATAGAGGCTTCCCTATGCTGTGCTTTGGTGGTGAGTGTGTGTGTGTAGTGTGTACATGTATACACAAATGTATATACTACACATGTATGTACAGTGTATACATACACACATGTATGTATGTGTAGTGTGTTTGTGGGTTATGTTGTGTATGTGTGTGTCTGTATGTGTAGTATGTACACATGTGTACAGGGTGTACATGTGTGTATGTATATGTAGTGTACACATATGTACACCCATGCATTTACATGGAGATCACCAGAAGAGAATGTTGGGTCTCTTCTTCTATCATGCCAGCTTTATTCCCTTGAGACATCAACCTGAAGTCCATCGAACCTGAAGCTTGATGTTTTTCAGTTAGGCTGGTAGCCAGTACTCCCCAGTAGCCTCTTGTCTCTTCTGCTCCCAGCCACCACTGGGGTTACAAGTGCAAGTGGGTATGCCTGGCTTTTTAAGTGATTCTGAAAATCTGAGTTCAGGTCTGTTATGTCCGTGCATTGTGCTGGTTAGATTGTGTCATCTTAACACAAATTAAGATCACCTGGAAAGAAGGAACCTCAGTCAGGGAATTAACTCCATCAAATTGGCCTGTAGGCATGATTAATGATGGATGTGTGAGGACCCATTGCATAGTGGGCAGAACCTCCCTTGAGTAGGTGGTCCTGGGTTCTGCGAGAAAGCAAGCTGACTGAGTCATGGAAAGCAAGCCAGTAAGCATCATTCCTCCATGGCCTCTACTTCAGATCCTGCATGGAGTTTCTGCCTTGGCTTCCCTCGATGGATTATAACTTGTTAACCATAGAAATCCTTTGTTCCCCTCTCCCAAGATGCCTTGGGACCTGGTGTTTTAACCCAGCAGCAAAAACCAAACTGAAACACATACTGAATGCTTTTACCTGCTAGCCATCTCCTCAGACCCTCTCATCTAGTTTGCTTTCTGTCGTTGTGATGAAAACACTAACCCAACCCAGCCTGGGGAAAGGAAGATGTTCTTGCTTCTAATGGGTAATAGCACAATCCAGACTTCTTACATCATATCACTGGCAATTCCCAGCCCCCAGGAAAAGAATGCTAACTATGTCAAGAAACAGGAAAGTGTTATTTGTAAAATGGCAAAGTGTCAATGGGAACACTTTTAGATGCTAAAACTAATGGACCAGGACTTCAAAGCCATTATGAATGTGTCCAAGGAGTTAAAGAAAAGGTGATTTTAATGAGCCACAAAAGAAAATCTTGACAGAAAAAATTTCTTAATTTTATTTTAAAGGAGTTATGGAATGAAAACTCAATGCCTGAAATGAAGAGTTTGCAATATGGCATTAACAGCAGGCTGAAGGTTTCAGAAATAAGAATCCATAAACTTGGAAACAGAAATACAGAAATTACCCAATCAGAAGGACAAAATGTGAAATATACAACTATGGAGTTTTACCTAGACATATTGAAGACAGAAACAATGCCATTTGCTGAGAAAGAAGAGTGGAGATCATCATATTCAACCAACAAGTCAGACTCAAAAGGACAAATATCCTGCTTTCTCTCATACAGAGAATCTAGACTTCAAAATACATACACATGATATCAGAGTAGAAAGGGGAATGAGGAGAGAGAAAGTAAACTATAGGGAGAGGAAGAAAGAGCAAGAGTGTATGAAGGGGAAGAGAGAAATATTACATCTTTTCACTCATATGAAATCTAGATTTAAATATGTATGTTCAAATAAATTAAATATGTACGGCTATATGTGACATAAAAGCAGAAAGAATCAGCAGAGGATGGAAGGGGAAACAAGAAAAGAAAAATTGGGATGAAGTTGTGAGAAAAGTATGACAATCATGTATGAAAAAAAATTTTTTTTTCAAGTCAGGGTTTCTCTATGTAGCCCTGGCTATCCTGGAACTCACTCTGTGGACCAGGTTGGCCTTGAACTCACAGAGATCGCCTGCCTCTGCCCAAGAGTGCTGAGATTAAAGGCGTGAACTACCACACCCAGCCTCATGTATGAAATTTAATGCAGTGTGCTAAAAGGATTAATTAAAAAAAAGAAATTATCCAATTAGAGAAAAGAGAAAAATTACACCAAAATATAATAAACACAGTGTTAGTAACCTGTGGGAAAATATAAAAGTGTGTAGCATACTTAGAGTTAGACTCCCTGAAGTGAAGGAGGAGGAGGCAGAAAAATACAAGACAAAATCATAGGAAGTTCCTAAGATTTAAGCCTGAGCACATCAGACTTAAACTTTTGAAAAATGAGAACCCAACCATAGACAAAGGACATGGTGTTGTGGGGGAGAAAAATGATGGGAATTGTGGCTGAGTTCTCATCAGACACAGTGGAATTTGGGAGACAAAGGCAGACAGTCTAGACAGACAAAACAAAAAAGTTCCAGCTCAGAATTCCACATCCAAAAAGAACACCCTTCAAAGTTGAGAGATAAATACATTTTCCGGTAAATGAAAGCTGAGACTATGTGTTAGACAAACCTCCACGATGAGGAATGCTAAAGGAATCATTTCTAGAAGTGAGAAAAGACTACTTGGGAGTTCAAGTCTACAGAAAGGAATGAAAAGGTTCAGGGAGACGCTACACTCTGTAGGCCAGCCTTCCTTTCCTGGAGTTCACGCCTGCTTCCTCCAGACCCTTGATTGCCTCTTCTCCCCTTGTCAATTTAAAACACCATTAGGAAATATTTAAGTTCTGAGCCCGGGTGATCTAAGATAGCCACAGGAGGAACAGGAAAGGTGGCCTTCATGGAACTTGGCCTTCCAGAGTCACTTGCTTGCCTTCTCAATGGTTAATTTAGGACAAGTCACAGAATAAGAATCCAACACATCTGTGATGATTGATCTTCATAGTCAATGCACATTTAGAACCACCTGGAAAATATATTTCTGGGTGCATATGTGAGGGTGTTTCCAGAAATGTTTAGCTGGAAAGGAAGACCCATTCTAAATATGGGCAGCAGTGTCCCAAGGGTTGGGTCCCAAACTGAATGAATAGTGAGCTGAGATCCTCCTTCATCACTTCCTGCTTCCTGACTGCAGATACAAGGTGACCGTGTTTCTGACGCCATGCCTGCCCCTCCATAATGAGTCATATCCCCTGAAACTATAATCCAAAATAAACCCTTCCTTTCTCAAGTTTCTTTTGTAGGTATTTTGTGACACCATGAGAAAAAAAAATAACTAATACAGGAATATAAAAATGTGTTCTGGTGGGTTTTGAACCAAGAGAACAAAACTCCGTGAGCTTTGTTGTGCAGCTTACTGTGTCTGGAGGCCACAGTAAGGGATGCACGGAGACTGACCCTCTCCCAGCAATCTCCAGAGGATGCAAGATAAGGAGGTAAATCTATAAACAAGTGGGAGTATTGTACAGATGTTCTGGCCATCTGGGAGAAGCCAAAGGACTGAGGCAAGAAGGTGCAATTTTCTGTTTTGTGAGGGAGGTTACTCTCAGCTGTGGCCTCAGTGACCCCATAAAAGGGAGCTAGGCCACTGGTTATTTCAAAGCTTCTCAAGTGTCTCACAGAGGCCAGTAGTCCACAGTCTGCTGACCTAAAGATTACTGCATTCCACAGGGTCTCCCCAGATTACATTCCCATAACCCAACCCCAGTGCACGCTTTCAGTCTCACACCTGCCTTCAGCAAGTCAACAATTCAGGAAACAAGACTTCAGAAAAAATATAAACCCATGCGATGTGTGGGCCTAGTTTGGCTCCCTAATAAAACAAATGAACTTCAAAAAGTTATTTTTAAGACAATCATGAAAATCAGAATAGAGTCTGGGAAATGACATTGAGGAGTCTTTCCTAAATGTTTGCCTGCATGAATGTATGTGTACTATAAGCATGCAATGCCCACAGAGGCCAGAAGAGGGCATTGGATCACTTGGAACTAGAGATACAGACAGTTGTAAGCCACCATGTGGACACTACGAATTAAACCCAGGTCCTCTGTAAGAGCAGCCAGTGAGTGCTCTTATCCAGCTCTTCAGCCCCTTGTTCATAATCTTTAAAAGTGTCTGAACAACATGGCCTTTATAGAAGAAACTTTTGTTTCATTCTTTTTCTTTCAGACAGAGTCTTTCTATGTAGCCTTGGCCATAAAACTTTCCATGTGGGCCAGACTGGCCTTGAACTCACAGAGATCCATTTGCCTCTGCCTCCTCAGTGCTGGGGATTAAGGGTGTGTGCCACCATGTTCAGGTGAAAACTCATTCTAAAAAAAAAAAAGAATATATGGAAGTACCCAGAAGCAAAACGACATGATGCCTGGATTATTCAATACATATACTTACACAGAAACAAAATGACAGAACTGAGGGAGATGGAGCAGAGTAGATGAAGCCTTCGTGATGTTGAAGTGGGATGATGGGTTTTATGAAGTATTTGTTATTTTGTTCTCTTGGCTTCTGGGTATCTTTGAAAGTTTTAATTTAAAGTGCTTCTAATAAAGGCCTGAGACAAGAGCAGGTTATGAGATGGGGGTTGTGATCAAAGGACAAGATGGGTAAATCTTCATTGTCGGCTTCATGGGCCTTAGAGTCACCTTAGAAGCATGGCTCCTGCCATGTGTCTATAAGGTGCCTTCACAAAGGCTTAGCTGAGTGGGGAAGACCCACACTGAATGCAGGCAGAACTATCTCATGGGCTGGGGGGCTGGACTGAGTACAAAGACAAAGCAAGCTGCACGTCGTTTACCTGCCTCCACTTCCTGACTACCAGTGCCATGTGGTCATCTGCCTCACACTCCCACCACCACGACTTCCACACCATGATGGACTGCACCTTCAAAGCATGAGCCAAAAATAAACCCTTCCTCCTTTTCAAGTTGCTTTTACTAGGTATTTTGTCATAGCAAGAAAAAGAACCAACACAAATTATAATATGAGCATGTAGAACTGTAGTAGGGAAAGACATTATTTTGTACAGTTGTGTACAGTTTTTAAACATTTATTTATATACTTAGGGTAGGAGGTGGAGTCAAAAGACATCTTCTAGGAGTCAGTTCTCTTCTTCCACCATGTGGGTCTAAGGGACCTGTTGAGGGAAGGTCTAATATCATTGCTTCTGATAGGTTGAATTCAATGCTGAGATATGGTTACCACCCCTTCTGAGGCATTCTCTTGATTGGTTAATAAAAGTTGCTTATGGCCAATTAGCTGGGCAGAAAGAGTATAGGAAGGTGGGACTTCCTGAGATTAGACAGGAACCCTGAGCACACACAGAGAACACCTCTCTTTCCACTGGGACACAGAAGGAGACAGACATCTTGAGATCACTGGAAGGTAATCGCAGGCACATGGTGGTTTGGGATTAGGTGATCCGGGTTAACTTAGAGTAGCTAATTGAGCCTCTGCCCAGCTAAGGGCTAAGCGTTAAACCGTTAAAAGGTCTTGGTGTGTTTAATTATTGGGGAAAAGACTGCAGCAGCTTACAGGCTCTCAGTCCAAGCAGTCCTGGGTCATTGGACTTCCAGACTCCTGGACTCCCCTCGAGCCCAGGCGAAGCTCCTGCCAAGCTGTTGGTAATTCTACTGGCCTAATATAACAACTTATATTAATTAACAGAGTTTAGGTTACAGGTGGTGTAGGCCACCCTTGGTCCCAGGGCTCTTTCTCCAGGATAAGTTAGGCAACCGGTTAAGGCACGTGGGCCAGGCCGCCTGCTCCTCTGCCAAGCTAATATTTGCTAATAACTACAATAATTGATTAATTTGCAGTTTCAAGGACCAAGCTCAGGTTGTCAAGCTTGGCAGCATGCACCTTTATCTGCGGACCCATTTCTCTGGCCCTTATTTTGTACAATCAGCAATTAATATATAATACTCCAATGAGAAAAATTTAAAGACCAAAGACAACACATTACACACAGTGGTATTAAATAAATATTAGCATTGGTTGCAATAACAATTGTGTGGCAAGCACATTTTGTAACTAACCATATGGTGTTAACAAGGCCAGCAGGGTTGTAACCTCATACAAGAGGACCATGTCAGATCATGGTATATGTCAGGAAAAGCAAGTTTGGGATGGTATGGTCAGGAATATATGGACTTGGACCTGAATTGCATGTGAAGGAGGGAGCATAGGTCTATAGGGCCAAAGAGATCTTGGCAAAGGGCAAAAAAAGCCTTCATACAAAAGCTTGCCCTGCCCTTGAAACGGGTAGAAAGCTGTGGAGCTGGGCACCAAGTTGAAAGGAAAACAGAAGGAAGTGTTTCAGAGAGGTAGACCATGGCAACATTGTTTAGGACCTTTCCTAGCATCCTTAAGATGCATAGCTTAAGAAAGGCTATAATCTATCGTTGTAAGGAAGACATGGGGCAGGAACAGGAAGTGGCAGTTTACATTAAGGCTGCAGGCAAGAAGTGGAGAGTGGATGGGTAGGGGAGCTGGAATATGAAACCTCAAAGCCTTCTCTCCAGTTCACTTCCACCAGCAGCAAAGTTCCACCTCCTAAAGGTTCCACAAGTTTCTAAAACAGCACCACCAGCTGGCCACCCAGTGTTCAAAGACATGAGCTTGGGAGGGACATTTCACATTCAAACAGCTTTCAAGCTATGGTTGAGAAAGATGCAGTCCTGTGGTAGGCAGGGACTAAAGCATTCAGCATAACTCTTGCATGGAATACCAAGAAAGGAAGGCCAAACCCAGTATAGACCTAACCTCCAGGAGTACAGGGTGAAGTGTGAAAACCCAGGATTAGTATATGTGGGTAGACATTGCCATTCAGACACAAATTCTTGGGATCTGACAATTTTCCAAGAAGAAAGGAGATTCAGAAAATCCAGATGTTTGGGTTTTCTTAGATAGAGGAGAACTAACTGATCCTTGATCCTAAACTGCAGGAAGACTGGTTTACATAGTTATGGGAATAAACAGGAGAGCCCCAGAGAGAAATACTGTTAGGATCAAACTCACTTGACCAAACTTTAGTTAGGCTTTAGAAGCCTGGGAATTTTGAGTAGGCCCTGAGCTATAGGTCAGCTTGCCCCAGGATCTATCACGTACTACCTCCCACGGCTTGAAAGCTCTAACAGTTACCAGGAGGCCAAGTTCCAGCTTGGGTACGGCTGGTTCCCAGAGCAACAGGGAGAACAACAGAAACCCCAGGTTGCCAACAGTCACGAGTTTGGAAATCCCCACCTTGTTTCTTAGGTCACCTATGGTAGCCAATCAAAGTACTGTTGCTTCATGATGCTTGATTCTGCCTTGCTGAAACATATTTAACCTGAACTGAAATTCTGTTTGGGGTCCCCTCCTTCTCCTTGCATGGAGAAGCTTTGAGGGTGACCTCAGCATGCTGTTTAATAAAATCCTCTTGCGTTTTGCAACATTCTCGAGTTCCTGGTGATTCCTCGGTCACCCCACATTTGGGTTCAGGAACCTGTTCCTTGGCCCTTAGAATACATGAGCCAAGATCTTAAGAAGACTGTAGGAAAGAATGCAGAGCCCAAGAGGAGGACTTGACCTTTGACATGGCGTAGACATCCCACCTGCCATTCCTATTGTGTCCCAGAAGCACTCAGCACTTGGGGCTTCCCTCATAGAGTTTGCTTGTGGTGGGAATTTGTGGCAGCCCCCAGTCCCTGAAGGCAGACAGGGAACCTGTGGTCAGGAGTGCATATGGTGTAAACGAGGCCGGCAGGGTTGTAACTTCAAACAAGAGGACCGTGTCAGGTCGTGGTATATGTCAGGAAAAGCAAGTCTGGGATGGTATGGTCAGGAATATATGAACTTAGACCTGAATTGCATGTGAAGGAGGGAGCCTTCTGGGGCTTGGGAACTATTATGCTATGCCATTCATGTGCTTCTCACTTTGTACTTTCTTTGAGATCAGAGAAATCTAATTTAGACATCCCAGCCTGGTCTTAGCTGTTCTGTGCAGAATTAACAAGATGATGGAGGCAAAAGGGGGGAGGTTAATTATTAAGAGACTTCTGAGAGCCATGTCAGTGTCTCCTCAGGTCAGGCTTTGGTGGCCCCATATCACCTCCCTCTGTCACTATGGCTCCCTTCCTTCCCAAATAGTTGGTGGTTAAGGAGGCCTTTCTTGTCAACCCATGTGTGCATTTCCTCCTTCTGTCCACCTGGGGTCACTAGAAGCTCACTCTATCCTGAAGACAACACCAGCACCAATCAGGTGGCGAGTTTTAAAAACAAAGCAAAACAACAACAAACCCACTGCTTTGAAAGCAAAGGAGAAAAAGCTAACAGGTGATATGGAGTCAGTGATTTCCTCGCCGCCCCCACCCCCAACCAAGGATGCGTAGAGCTAACCAGAGTCATAGAATGCTAGAAATGTAGTGTTGGGAGGGATCCTCTAACCCATTCTAATGCAACTATCTGAAGTGGCCAGAGGTGCCAAAGGACAAGGGAAAGAGACACAATTGTCCATCGTCTGAGGACCCAGGTATCCAAGTGAGAGAGAGAGAGTCATTGCGTCGGAGAACTGAGGTCTCTCCAGCCAGAGACAGGCAAGGGAAGGATGGGGCCATGCACTAGGTTTCCTTACTGCCCTAGAAGGACGGTATATGCCAAGTAGCAGCCACTTCACTTCTGTTCTAGGGTTTCTGAAGGTTCTGGAACACAGGACGTAGATTGCCCTACTGTCCCCATACACAGTCTCCTGTCATTAATTCTCATGAGCCAGCCTGGGGGTGCTCATTTCCGTTGGCCTGCTTGGGTCTTTCTTGGTAGAAAAGCTTGAAGCTCATGTGAGTCTGGGCCTCCCTCAGTGTTGAGGTGAGGATTAAATATGAATTAGTTTTTGGTGGATGGGAGGAGTGGGATGGGCTAAGAGGTCAATGGAAGAAAAGATAGGAGGAAACTTCAAACGCGAAGAAAGAGTGACTCAGGAGAACTTCCAGAAAGATTCCTTTGACCTCCCCTTGCCAATGTTCCTTGCCTGGTATGAATGTGAATCATAGTCCCTGCTTCCCCATCCTTAATTAACCAGGAAAAGACTGAATAATAAATACCCCAGTCTTTTCCAGATACCTGAGCAGTAGATGCACCTTCAGACACTATCCACTAGGTGGAGACAGAATCCTAGTTATGCTTCCAGACAGGGGCTATAGCTGGTTCAGGCCACTCACACAAGGGGCTTAGTGTCTGGGAAGGAGCACCTGGGGCTTCAGCTCCCCTTCCGGGCCATCCGGTGCCTGCCCTGTCTCCTTATAGCTTACATTGTCATAGATGTCTTTAGAGAGCTGATTCAGAGATCTTGTTCCAGTTGACCTAACAAGTGCCCTGAGGGTAGATGAGCTAAAAATTGCCGTCCCATCTCACAGTTGAGAAGATCTTGGCAAACTTAATACACAGTCAAAGCCATATAGAGCCAGGGTCCTTTTGACTCTGAATCCTAGGTTCTTCTTGCCAAATCCCAACTGTCCCCTTTCCTCAGCAGTGCCCAGTGTGACCGCCACCAAGCTAGTCTAAATCAAGTAGAGGCTTGACTCCACGGGTTCTTTGGGCCCTTCTGGTCTTCGGAATATTGCTGCATCTCACGGCCAGAAGCCAGTATTGCCTCAAGGACTCGAGGACATCAAGGAAGCTGTCAGTAACCGTGGTACAGCTGTGGGTCTCCTGAACCACAACAGGAAAGAGTCAGGGCTCTATGTCACAACTACTGAGGCCAGGCGGGGGCTGTCCTTGCAGGACTTCTTCAGGTGTGTGAGTCACTAGGGTAATGAGGCCTGACTCAGGCCCCGCCCCAGCATGTCTCCTGGGAATGTCACCTGACTTCCAGCAAATTCTGGTCAAGTATATGAGTGGAGCAGCAAACACTGAGAGAGATTGTGGGTTTTGATTCAATACACGAGGAATTCCTTCCTGGTGACAAGGGGTAGGTGCTGTGGGAACAGGAGACTGTCAACCCTGAGTGACAACGATGGAGAAGAGGCTCTGCCCTTAACAGGACTCGGGCTTGGGGGGAGGGTGCTGGGGAGGGGAGTCACAGTCTCTTTTTACTCTCCTGTAAAAGGAAGCCAATGGCCAATATCTCTTCACAAGAGCTGTGACACTGAACGGAAGCATATTTATTACATGTCTTGTAGGCGAGAGGTGCCCCACCCCCTGGCCCACTTACCCCTCCAGCTGGTGAGCTCTAGAGTCAGCCAGGTATGCCAGTAGGGTATGGACAAAACCACTGTTTCTCATTATAGTATTGCCAGGGGATTAGTTAAGTTTGGGGGCTCTATGTCAGGCTCAGAGAAGCTGGGCAACAAGGAACAGTCGGAGGTGTACAGTGAGAAGCAGCTGAGAGCCGCTTGGCTCTGCTATTAATGTAGTCAGTAAATAAATAAAGGAGGGCTTAAGCTTAGTGTACAGCAATCAGTTTGGAACTACAGGGTAATTAGCTCTGCAGGGGGCTGCAGGCCTGCGGAGTCAGGTTTAAATGAGTGAGTTCACTTTCACTGAGGCATCCCCTGGGGTGCAAAAAAGCCGCCCAGGGGAGTCAGCCAGCCCTCTGGGTGGGGAGTGGCTGGAGCTGGGAGTGGAGTGAGCTGCCCTCTGGATCTGGAACCAAAGAGAGAACTTGTGACTCCCCATGTGGCAAAGACCTCGGTGTCTGCATGGAAGCATCTCACCCTAGATGCCCAAGCCAGGTAGTCCCCAGCCATAAAACGTCACCGTCCTGAGTCTGTCACACCTTCTTCCTTTAGGGTGATCTTAGGAACAAATACAGGCACAGGAGTAGGAAAACAGGAACCCACAATGAGCCCACCTACCCCCACCCAGCATGCATACCAGTCCTTGATGTCATGGAGAGGTGCCTAGATGGGCTTCTTCCTACTTAGCTCATTTCCCTAACCCTTGACAACTGCATCCTCAGTCCAGAGAGCTAATTGCTTCTCTTCTTCCCTCTATCTTTTTTCCTTCCATGAATTCAACGAAGATTTATTGGGCACCTACCAAGTGCAGTGTTAGACTCTGGGTACATCAAGAGAGAGAACATATGGTCCCTAACCTCAAGGAACTTGATGTCTGCAGATGGGGACAGCAGAGAGCTTAGGGGACTATAATGCACTATAACAAATGGTGGAGTGGAGGGTCTGCATGGTAGGGCATCTAAGTCAGTCTCAGGCATCTAGGAAGGGTTTCCTGAGAAAGGTAGTATCTGAGATGAGATGAGGCCTTGGAGAAGCTAAGAGGATCAGGAATCCTGCCCTGTGCTGTGTTCAGCTGGTGAAACAGCACAGAAAGGCCCACAGGGCACACGAACCCAAGTTCCTAAACAGTCCTGGTGATCAAGTTGACTATAGTAAGATGGGGGTGGATCTGGAGCACAGATTGGGGTATCAAGCTGGGACCACCACTGAGGTCCTATTGGGGAGCTTGGATCCTGTCCTGGGCATAGTGAAGAACCACCAGAGATTCTTCAAAGCAGTGGTAAGTTATTTGTAGGATGGGGTGCATTCACTGCAGACAAAGTACAAGATTGAAGAGGGAAGGGAAGATGTACTGATGCTGGGGCCAGAGGGGCTCTGCTGGCAGCCAGGTGGAAGGCAGTGGGGCTGTGGAAAGCCAGGTGGGGAGGTGGGTGTTCACTGGATGGAGAAGTCCTTGGATTTGGCCTTTTTTGTTTCACCTGTCACACTCTTGTGAGTCTTCTGCAGGCTTCTGTTAGTTCTGGGCTTCAGCTTTGCTCCCTGGGAGACATCCAGAGCAACTGGAAAGAGGGCTATCAAGGGTGTACCAAAACCTAGGCAGTAGTAACAAAGAGTACTGGACAGGAAAGGACAGCAGGGGCATACTTAAGCGTGTTGTGTACGTGTGCAGAGGGGGCTCTCAGCCAATCACCCCGGAGAACACAAGTAGGAAGATCCCTATGGACACAACGTGGGGCTTTATCTTTCCAGCTCAGCTGCCTGTTCCCTGTTCTGACCTCAGCCTCATGCCCCACCCACCCCCATCCCTGGCGGGGCCTGCCCTGGAGGCAGTTGCCCATGCTGCTGGCTGGGGCAGAGGGCAGCTGCGGCCGCTGCCCAGGGAGGGAGGAGGGGCTGCGGCAGGACTCGAAGGAGCGTTCTCAGGCTGGCCTGGCCGGGCCCCTTTCTCTCCATGAGATCATATCTGGGTCAAAGAGCATGTAAAGCAGGCAGACCCCGGCGGTCACACAAAGCCCATTCAGCTAGCCCCTATTCACTCACCTCCTCTCCCCCCAGAGCCCGCGCCGCCAGGACCCCAGTGCAGCGCCTAAGCCCCAGCTTTGATGTCCAAGAACAGAAAACGGCGATTAAATGTTGTTTTAAAGAGGGAGTGCCCACTGCCCTCCCATCTGTCAAGAGAAAGATGGGCCTGAGGGAGGGGCAGGGTGCAGAGGGGGAGGGGTGGGGGCTGTCCGAGAGGGGCAAGGGTTGAGGGGAGCAGATCCCAATCAAAACATATATACATCTTTGGCCAAGGACTGCTTTCTTAGAAGGGGGAAACGTGACTGAGGTACAGTGCAAAATAAATCGCCCAGAAATGAGAATGAGGGATGGAAGGGGAAAAGGAGAGGTGAAAAGAGAGAAACAAACCTGGGTGGAAGAATAAGGGAAAGAGAAGGGAAGAAAAGAAAGGAAGAACAGAACAGGAGACATTAGGAGGATGGGAGGCTGCTTGTCGTGGGCTGGGCCTCTTCCAGGGAGGGTTGTTAGGGTTAGTGTGACTTCAGTGTCTCTCAGCTCAATAATCTAAGGGCCAGCAGACCCCGGACCTGGGAAAACAGGAACTGGAAATACGTGCCACTCACACACACACACACACACGGGCGGGGGGGGGGGGGGGCTTTCTTTAAATTGCATGGCAGTGGAAGTACAGGGACATGGGCTGGTGACTCAGAGTCAGCTGTGGGCCAGGTCGATACTCAGCGTTGTCTAAGGGCCCCAGTGACATGTGGCCATGAGTTGAGTCCCACCTGGGTCTCAATGGGAAGTGGATGATGCTGGAGGAGAAAGGCAGAGATGTTGGGCTAACGCATCCAGAGTGTGAGCAGAACCGCATGCAGAGCTGAAGTGAGCTGGGGGCGACTTTCACCTGCAGGATGGCTCGAGCCCCAGGCTTTGTACATGTCAGGCAGGTGCTATGCCACCAAGCAAAACCTCCAACTTTGCCACAGGTCATGGCTGCCACAGGACCACTGAGGACCTTCAACTGGGTGGAAGTTTTGTAGTGAGACAACTCTGAAGGTTGCTTCGCTGCCAGAAGACTGGAGACCATGCATCAAGCCTGTGAAGAGAAGCCTGCTCTGGTGTCTGATCTGGGCATGATTAGATCACCAAGTACCAGCTGCACGAACCTGAGTGGTCACTGCAATGCACAGTAATTCCACAAGTGCCGCTTCCTGAATTCCCAGTGCTGAAACTGTCACTCATGCAAGAGTTTTGCTGAATGGATGAAAAAGGTCACGTAGTACATTGTTCCAAGGTCAAATGACATCCATATATTTAACGCCGCTTCTTGACACCTCCCCCCCCCAAACAAAACAAAACAAAACAAAACAAGGCTGTTGGGCTGAAGACATGGTTCAGTGAGGAAAGGTACCTGCTGCCAAGCCTGATAACCAGAGTTCAATTCCCAGGATTCACATGGTAATCAGAGACAATTGACTCCCCAGAAGTTGTATTCTGGGATGAAGAGATGGCTCAGTGGTTAAGAGCACTTGTTGCTCTTTTTTGTTGTTGTTTTTTGTTTTTCGAGACTCTGTTTCTCTGTGAAGCCCTGGCTCTCCTGGACTCACTTTGTAGACCAAGCTGGCCTCGAACTCACAAAGATCTGCCTGCCTCTGGCTCCCAAGTGCTGGGATTAAAGGCGTGTGCCACCACTACCCAGAGCACTTGTTGCTCTTGCTGAGGACTAGGTTCAATTCCCAGCACCAGCCTAAATGACTCACAACCACTTCTCAACCCAGTTCCAGGAGATCTGAGGACCTCTTCGCAGCTCAAAGGGCAGGCACAGGGCACACATATGGGTGCACGCACATACACACATGCAGAAAAAAACACTCACACACAGGATAAAATAATTCAGCTTTTTAGAGTTTCCTGCTGACCTCTACACATGTGCCTGACATTTGTACACACACAATAAATAAAATGTAATGAAAATTTTTAAGAGGCGAGAATGGGAGCCAGAAAAATGGCTCAGTGGGCAAAGGAACTAGCCATGGATGATTCGAGTGTGATCCCAGGAATCCATATGGTGGGAGGAGAAAAGTAACTTTTAGAAGTTGAACTCTGACCTCTGTATTGGCACCATGGCAGATGTTCATGTGTATAACCATGCACACATGCACACACAGACACACTAAATTGTAAGAAGGCAAAAGAAATCAAGGCACTGTTAACACATAGCTTGCTCTTCCCTCATACCCAGGCAGAAATTTCAGTCAGTGTGCCCCCACCCAAGACTGGAAAGAAAAGGGGCAGGGCATGTTTTTAAAAAAAGGACACTTGGAGCCAGAGACAACTGAATTAACTTTATTTTCTTCTAACTGCAGATTCAAGGTATACAACTGAACATTGCTATTTTTTCTTATGAGACTTATAAATAAAAATACAAAAAAATGTTCACTACAAAAAATCTACTGTTAGTAGGATGTAAAAAATATTCTCTTTGCTATAGAAGGCACAAACTTCACTTAGTGACACATGGGGAAAAAAACCTGCAGCAGTAAATTCATTTTTTTCTTAATTTTTCTTCCTTTTTTTTAAATCTTGTCAGAAACACTGAAGTTAACAAAGAAACGCATCAATCAAATGCATCAATCTACACAAAACAAATGCAGGTGTGGATAAGCGGCAACAGGGAACACACTTCGAGTGGACAGAAAGACCTGCAATCTGGACTGGAGGAAAAGTGAGACCAGGAGAGGGAGAGATGAGGCTAACAGGAGGGAGGGGACCTGAGGGAAGGGACCTGAGGGAAGGGACCTGAGGGAAGGAGAGGGAGGGTGAGGGGAGAGAATTGGGAGAGAGGAGTGGAAGAGGGAAGAGAAAAAGACAAAGGTGAGGAGATTGATTTGTACAACAACAAAAAAGAACCAATAAAACTGAACAAAATTGGGCAACCTCCTAGAATTAGGCTAAGAGGAGGTGCTGAGGTAGACATTGACCAGAACACTGATGAATTAAAAACACTATCCTGGGATACAACGCAACTGAACTGGCACGTGTGCTCTCACAACATTAGACAAGCAAAAGGAAAAAAAAAAAAAAAGAACAAAACATAACACCCAAACCAAAAGGCTTAGTTTTGCTTGGTCCAGCAGGGCCACAGGGCCCTCAGTGCTATAACTTACACAAACACACACACACACACACACACACACACACACACACACACACACACACACA
>CAJQZJ010034312.1:2513816-2528945 GCA_907164525.1 Lophiomys imhausi
ACACACACACACACACACACACACACACACACACACACACACACACATATATATATTTATCTTTATATATAGGGTGATGGCATGGTGCATCGTGACAGTTCTTCACCTTACGAGGATTCATGCATAACACTATGTGAACAAATGCTATG
The DNA here is from genome assembly GCA_907164525.1 of Lophiomys imhausi. Lineage (NCBI taxonomy): Eukaryota > Metazoa > Chordata > Mammalia > Rodentia > Muridae > Lophiomys > Lophiomys imhausi. The sequence continues at coordinate 2,513,966 of CAJQZJ010034312.1, forward strand.
ATACACGTGGGGAGGAGGGACCCTGTCTGCAAAGTGGGCCACCCAGGAGCCGAGGACTCAGCTGCTAGCGGGCAGGCTGGCCCTGCCTTTTACTCCTTACTCCTCACTCTTTCCCCTGATTTCATCAATTCTGTTTGTCCTGCACCCTTCCTTCTCTTGGGCATCTTTCCCCCCTACCTCCACCCACGGGTTCTGCTGTTTGTCCTCCTACTGGCATATCCAGGCAAGTGCGGCCACCCGTAGCCAAGACATAAGTTCCAGGAAAGGAGGAGACTGGATGAAAGGGGGTGAGATGGCAAGCAGAGGGAAAAATAAACCAACAGAACACCACCTCTTTATGCACACCTGCCCACACACCAGTGTCCCCAGTGCCCACCCTAGTCTGGCTTGCCAGGGGATTGGCCAAAAGTCTACCCACTCCACTTCCCCCACCACGAACCAAGACCCAAAGTGCTTCCTGCTCCCTCTCCTCTGAAGAAGGACCCTGGCCCTCTCACCCCAGTTGCGCCCACCGCATCTGGACGCGTACCATACACTTGTAAGAATTTGCAGCAGTTTTTCTTCTCAACATGGAAAAACGGTTCAGGCACAAAGATTTAAATAAGCCCGAGTGGCATCCCTGGATTGTGCTGAATCATTGGGTTTCCCCAGCCTTCCAACCCACCCTTGTACCCTAGATCTGCCTTCCTCTTCATGTAAAGCAACCAAGCAGCAGTGACATTTTTCTATTTTATATCTCTCTTGCTATATCTCTTTCTATATATATATATATATTTGTCTATCCTATATACACATAGGATTTTAATGCTTTAAATGAGCAAAGGAGTGAATAGGGAGAAGCACTGAGGGAATGAAGGGGCAGTGTGATCAGAAGCAATAAGGGATTCATTCATTCGTAGAAGCTGGGCAGGGGGAGGGACCAGCAAGCAGCTTGAATTTGCTAGGTGGGAGGTCACCAAGTTGGATAAGGCAGCAGCAAGTTGGGGCTCTGGGGTTCTGTAAGAACAAAGCCAAAGGCAGAGGAGGCTCAAAGAGAAGTAGAACAGGGTTCAAGCTTCCCTGGGAAGGCAAGTGCCTTCACCTTTCTGGCCTCCTCAACTCCAGGTGCTGCCGAAGGCTTCAGACAGCCTTCTACCTCCCCAGTGGCCAGCAGGCTCAACAGAAAAGGTCCTGGCAACTTTAAAACCATTTTCTCTTTGTGAATGGGTAGCTGGGGGACAGCCATGGTGTAACATCTTGTGGGGTCTAGGCTGCAAGGGAAAGAGAAGGAAGGTGTCCCTTCTAAGCTGTCCCTCCCTCCACTAGGCTCCCCAGAACCCTCAGGGACAGACAGGGCAGGTAGGTGCCCAGTGAGTACCAATCAACAGTGACACAGCAGCATAGACAACACAGTGTGACTTCACCTCCAGCCGTGCACGCACGCACGCACACACAAATTTTGCTGTTGGTGGCGAACTTTTTTTTTTTTTAACTTTTTCTCTTTTTAGATTTTTTTTCCCCTATTCACATTACAAAAGGAAAGAGCAAGGTCCTGTAGAACTAAGGAAAGAACTTAAAAGTACTCCAAAAATATTACAATTTGCAAAGATGAGCTCAGCCCTCTCCAACTCTTATGACTGGGCAGGGGCGGGGAAGGGGTAGGCTGAGTGAGAAGGGCTGGGAAGCAAGAGACCAGCCAGTTCTTTTTTTTTTTTTTTTTTTGGTTTTTTGAGACAGGGTTTCTCTGTGTAGCCCTGGCTGTCCTGGACTCACTTTGTAGACCAGGCTGGCCTCAAACTCGCAAAGATCCGCCTGCCTCTGCCTCCCAAGTGCTGGGATTAAAGGTGTGCGCCACCACTGCCCGGCGAGACCAGCCAGTTCTATGGAACAGTTGGGTACTTTTTTTTCCTTTTGCCACCAATCTTGAATGACATCTTACTGTTAAAAATACTGTTTTCTGAGATTTACAGATCCCCTGAAGGTCAGCAGTTGCCACTTTATCCCCCTGGACTGGGGGAGGAAACCATAGTGCATCATGGTTTTTAAAGACTGCTCTTCCCTAAAGATTCTCTTTTCGCATTATAAACATGACAACTGTTCTGGTCACATATTTCAAGTTTAAACTTTTTTTTTCTTTCCAATGCACTAAGTCATCAATACAGTTCCAAAATAGTGCCCTCTGCACATTCCCCATTCCTAGTTCACACTGGAGAGTCAAACACCCCCATACCCTCCCAACACACACTTTTTAAGGCCTTCAGATATGGTGGATGAGATTAAAGGGGAAGATAAGAGGGGTGGGAGGCGTGGCCGAGGGACAGGAGGAAGGGTTACAGCAACCCCCCATCCCTGGACTTTCTGTTACTTTTTTACAACCCTTTGCCCCTGCCAATGGCTTCCCTAAACCACTTTTTAAAATCTAAGATCAAAACACAGCCACAACTCCCTCAAAGAAAGAAGAGGAGGAAAGAAAACAACGGATATCTTACACAAAAAGCACGAAATGAAAGGAGTTGGGGGGAGAAGGATCCATCCCAAAGCGAAGGGGATTATTGCAAATGTGCTTTCCAAAATTCAGGGTGGGGAGGCTGGAGGATGGGAGGAAGCAGAACTGCAGAAGGAACAAAGACGGGACAAACGGAAGAGGTAGTTTTTAGAAAAAGAACGCCCCACCCAGAACAACAAACCCAGGCTGGTCCACCCCTCACCTACACAACAGCCATGAAAATATACAAGTGTTGGCAGTGGTAACGGCCGAAGGAGGGGACAAGGTGGCTGTATAGATCCTAGTAGCAGGCCCCCTCAAGCCTCAACAGCCCTGCTAATTCTAAGACCACTGGGGCTTTTCTCTGGAGGGTTGCAGGCTGAACTAAAGCTTGGCGCTGACGGCCTAAGCCCTGGACAGTGACGACAGTGACTCCCAAGAGACACTATGGGGACAGTGAAAACGCGGTCGTCAACCTCTCCATTCCGCTCCCACCACCTTCTCAGCACCCTGGCCTTCCATGCAGATCCCGAGTGGTCCACTTTTTCCTATAACTTCCAGCCAGAGAGGGGATGACCTCTGTTAGGTCATGTTCAAAGCCAACTATTACCTTATGCTAGAACAGAAAATTACACCCTCCCGATTGATTTCCCCAATACCCCCCCCACACACACACACAAAGGGAAAAAAAAGAAGATAGGGGATTGAAAAGCTCATGAGGTCACAAAAAAAATGAAACTGAGGTAATTCAAGTACGATGTGCTAAAAGCGAACATGTAACGAGGCCAAAGCACTGTCCACTCCTTCCCCTGCTCCCTGGGGTCTGAGGGGGCCTGAGCCAGGAATTCGGTGCTAATCTCCAGATCTGGGGTTCTCTTTGTACTTAAAGGATCCTCAGTATGATAGCAATGGCTTCCTGTCTTGTCTTCTGGCGGCCAGTCCTCCCACCCTGCTCAGGCAAGGCATCCACTCCCACCTGCAAGTAAAGCTCACCTGCAGGAGGACATCTACTCCCTCTCCTGGACAATGGGTAATGAGATTCCTTCCCCTAGCGGCTAAAATGGGGTTGCAGGGATGTGCGCTCGCTCGTTTGGATGGTAGGATGAAATATGTTTAGTTGGTTTTTGTTTTGTTTTGTTTCCATTTTGCAAGCAGCAAGCAGCTCAGCAGGAATCTTGCTCATGAGGGAGTTTGGCTGGGGTACAGTGCCTGGTTTATTTTGTTCTGTGTTCTCTGAAAGCAAAGGGAGGGAAGGAACGGGTTTTGGAATTGGACACAGCTTTCCCCAGGAGGAACCTAAAGAAGATACAGTCCAGACCACGTAGGGCATGTGCCCCTTGTGACCAGAGGACAGCTATGAAGCAGGTGTGAAGAGCCATGAGGGGCACCAGATGTAGCTGGGCAGAGTAGAAAGCCTTTCCCTTCCCAGTCTGCAAGAGGTGCCACTCTGAGCAGGGAGGTCAACCAGGGACCTCCTACCATCTCCAGCTCCCCTCTATGTTCCTTTCCTCTCCTCTTCAGAGGAGGGGAAGGGAAGAGTAAGGACAGAGGCCCAGGCTGACCAGACTGGACCTCACACCCACTTCCTAATCTCCATTTCTCAACACAAAAGGAAGGTTTAGGTTGTGGAGACAAGAAAAATATGGCACATTGTGAGAATGAATAAAACCACCCCACCCACCAAAGAGAACCCAGGAAGGCCAAGATCATAGAGCAGGGGCAGTGATATGACACCCAGATCACCAGGACCCCCAGGAGGAATCCAGGGCCAAATTACTACCAGGTTTCCTTCTCCTTCTCTCTTTCTGTTTCTTTTCTATTTCCCTTTTCTTTTCTCCACACAGTCTTTCCGCTTTATCTCTCTCTAGCTTGTCTTTGCTGGCTCTTGGCCACTGCTCTATCATGTATGTGTATGGGGTTGGGGGGGGGTCCCCATTCACACATAACACAGGTAGAGGTACGTCTTCTCTATCCTCCAGTCGGGTGGGATCTCCTCCGGCTTGTGGCCCTTCATGTGTTTCTGCATGGAGGAGAGGCTGGGGCAGTACTCCGTGCAGATGGTGCACTGGTAGGGTGAGGCACCGTTGTGCGTTCTCAGGTGCTTGATCATGGCCGAGTAGTCTCGGGAACGCTGGTGGCAGAGTTTGCACTCAAAGGGCTTCTCACCTGTGGAGGCAACCAGATAGGATAGGGGAATGTGAGGACCAGGACCCTGTACTGTCTTGGGGCTTGTTGGAGAACATCTCTCCTTCTAGCCCTGCAGTCTCCAAGTGAACTTCCCAAGATGATGGCTGGATCATCTAATATGGTGGCCATTGGTCACACAGGGCTATTGGTCTGGTTATGGGTCCCCTGCACTTCTAGTTTATTTTGTGACTATTGTAAATAGGTTAATGCGGTTAGTAACTGGAGAATCCTCCATGCAGCTCTGGGATGCTTCCCTTCTAATTAAGGAAACATGTGCTGTGGAAGTCAGTAGTAAGTCCCTGAAGCCCTTCAGGATGCTGTTTCATAACAAAGCTCCCCACACAAAACAGGAGAATGGGTAGAGTCCTTTTAGGGCTACAGATGGTAAGGAGGAGGGGTAGGGGAAAACCAAGAAACCAATCCTTCAAACACACCCTATCTAGGGCCGTCTAAGAGCCTCCCCTGGACTTTGCCTACCAGTCTAGGATTGGAGGGGAGGGGAAGTACAGAGAACCTAGGAGTTCATAGTGACATCCTAGTCTGCTATCCAGACCTCCCTTCCACTAGAGTCCCCTGGAGCTGAGCAGAGATATAAGAGAACCTTGTTTCAGTACAGCAATTAACTGGTCAGCCATCTCCATATCGATACTGAGGATCCAGCAAATAATGAAGTAATGAACAGTCAAAGTAATCTAACTATTGACCAGCTATTGACAATAGTCACTGCTGATGCACTTAATGATCTGCCCACTAGGTCACATCCCACAACCAGGGACTGAGGAAACCCTGAGACAGAGGGAATCCCTTGGGTCACTCATGTTGTCAGCAATGAGCACCCCTTTCTCTCTTGGGGCTTTAAGCCAGAGGCAAGAAAAACAGCTCAGGCAAAAAGACAGAGCTCAGAGAACAGCCCTGTCTTCTACTCCTGCTGGTCGCCTACTCCTTCCTCCCCAGGCTATCTCTAGCTTAAGCCAGTTGAGGTCACCATGCCCTCCACTGGACTGGGTGCTATCCCCACTGAGCAGAGAGGGCATCTTCCTTTGTTCTGTTTCACCCTCGGCCTCAAAGGGAAGGCAGCTTTCCCCACAGCTGGCAGACTACAGGGGGTGGGCATTTAACAACCTGCTCTCCAAAGACACGAAGCTCTACCGCTATGCGGTCAATACTCCCACTGGGGCCCATTTCAAGCAACTTAGGTGACGTCACTAAACTTGAAATGGGGAAGAACTAGGCTTTCTGATTAAGTGGATCCAGCTGTAGGCTCTACTGCCTGCCTCCAACTCTAAACCCTGTCTATCTGTCTGTCCTCAGATCCCAATAAAGTCAGAGACTCATATATCACCTGTGTAAAAGGAATGTGAAAGCACTCTGACATGGTAGGACATTCTAGTACTGAATACATTGGCCCCTTTCATTTCAGAACAGACCAGAACTAATGTCACAATTTCCTGACCCTTATCATAACTTGATGCCCCCTGATTATGCCTCCAACCATGAATGGAGCAAAATGAAACCACTCAAATTTCACTTTTCACTAATCTGGCCAACTTAACCTTAATTTAGGACTTGGAATAAAGCATCGTATTGCCTAGCACTCCTGGATGGTATTTGGTGTGATTGCTTCAAGGGATTGACTGGACCCATGAGACGATGTTGCAATTGATTACTATTATCTGCCACAATTGATTAGTAATGCCTGCCTTGGCCTTGAGAGGAGAGCCATGGTACTCAGACTACCCAAAATAAACTAAAAATATTAAAAAATATTTTTAAACCATATTTTTAAACTCTGTGAGTTCAAGCCCAGCTTGGCCCACAGAGCAAGTTCCAGGCAGCCAAGGGCTACACTGAGAGACTCTGTCTCAAAATAAATAAATAAAAACAAATAAAAATAAATTTTATTTGTATGCATGTGCGCATGAATGTGATGCCTTCTGAGGCCAGAAGAGGACATCAGACCCGCTGAAGTTACAGATGACTATGGGCTACCCAGTGTGGGTGCTGGGAACCAAACTATGGTCCTCTAGAAGGACAAAAAACACTCTTAAACAAACCACTGAGCTATCTCTCCAGGCCCTATATTATCCTTTAACAGACCCTTTTCTCTCTGGTTGAGCCTTGGACCATGGTCATGTGGGCTTTTCCTCTAGATTACCACCTGCTTCTGCTCACTGCCTGGGTCCCAGAGCCAGCCTGGGGCCCATGCCTGGCCCTCCCTCAGTACCTGTGTGCACCCTGTAGTGCGTCTCCAACTGGTGCTTGAGGCTGAATTTCTTGCCACAGCCGTTGCACTCATAGGGCTTCTCCCCTGTGTGGATACGCTTGTGGCTCTTGAGTGTGCTCTCATCCCGGAAGCAGCTGCCACAGAACTCACACTCATACGGGTGGTCACCTGCGAGAACAGTGGGCTGGATCAGACTCTTGCTGACTCTGCTTCAGGGAACAGCAGGGTGCATTCAGTGTCCGGAGTTTGCCTATGTTCACCACCTTTCAAAGAGGACTTAACTGGTCCCCACAACATGAACAGCCGGTTCCTGTATTCATACACCCATGAGGGTGGACCAGAACTGGGGGTGGGGGTGCTTTGAGGCCTTGCCTTACACTACCTCTTCTCCCTTTCCTCAGGGCCAAGGCCTACTCCAGGCTAGCTTCCCCAGACTCAAAAAAAAAAAAAAAAAAATCCCTCCAACTTGGAGAACTTTTCTCTGTCCTCCAAATGTCACCTGCTTTCTCCTACTCTAGCAGTTGCCTGTTGTTCCCTCTGTTTCTTTTCTACTTCTTTCCTTGGTGGACCCTAAGCATCCCCTCAAAGCCCTGCTCATCCATCACCCCCCATTTGGATGCTTCCTTTTAGTTCTCTGGGCAGACTAAGCCATATTTTCTTCTCCATCCCTAAAGAGAAGAATATTGAACACTTTTTGTCTTTTATTCACAGAATATGATGTTTAAAAAGAACTCCTGCCCATTTAAATGGCCCTCATTTGCTGTATTCTCCATTGCTACAATAAGAATTTCATGGAAATCATGTCACAGGGCCATGGAAACTATCTTATGAAAGATATGCTTATCTTACAAATGAGGTGGGGGGGGGAAATGAGTTTCTAAGAGATCTTAACCACTGTCCCAAGGTCACCTAGTTAGAAGTAGGTACGTTGGGACTTCGGCTCTGGTCTGGTCCTAGGGTCTGGACACTGGGCATTTACCACATGGCTGAATGACACCATTGTATTGTACTGACTGACAGGGCCACCAAGAAGCACCTCCAGGGTTAAGAATCGAGCCTTTCCCACCTTTATGCCCTCAGGGCTTGGCCAGAAATGAGTCAGAACCAACTCTTAGAGAAATCTGGGTATTGGGCTGGGAAGAACGGCCTTTCCTCAAGCTTGAATCATGCCCATCACCCTACCATTCTCTTCCTGGGACACGCCACATTCATTCCCCGTGGGCTGAGGGGGTAGGAATGGGGTTAACCACCTTGCATTTTTGTAACCAAGGTGTTGAGCTTGGGGAGTGAAAGGTGAGGTCTTGAGCTACTTATTTATTACAGGAGTGAAGGCGCAGACAATAAAGATAGATTGATCACCCCAGACTTTGTTCATGAATATTTAAATATCGCTGATTCGTCTTGTCACTGTAATTACAATTTCTCTGGGCTGCATCTCCAACAACCACAGTTTATGGTAAAGAATGGCCCACTGTATTTCACTTGTCCCTTTGCAGATGTGCGAGGCTGCCAACCGTGTAATGTCCTCTGCATTTCATACATTCTCTTCAGCTGCTGAAGGCTTAAGTCATCCACAATGACCTACGTTTTTTCATTATCCCCATGTCAAACTGGGCTCGTGCCTGGGCATAAATTGTCCTTCTCCTTATAGACTCGCATGCCTGTGCCTTCACTTCCTCTTTAAAATGATATTTTACTCTCTCTGCCATCTCCCCTCTGTGGGCTGCTAACCAAACATCCCTCTTCCTGCCTGCAGGTCCCAGCACCCACATAAATTCTCACCTCTTCTGACTTAGGCTCTGTGGGGAGTGGTTGTTGGGATCTGTTTGCTGGCAGGCTCATTCATGGGGTGAAAGATGTACAAAAAGCACAGAGGGTTAGGGGTGGGTGGGGCTCCATGAAAGATGTGCAAAGAGAAGACCATCCTGTATCCAGTCCTCACCATTTAAGGGTCACTGTCCTGGCTCAGAGCCATTGGCTCAGAGGCCAATGATTTGGAAATGAACTGAGTCCTGGAGTTCTGGACTGCAGGAGCTGTCTCTCACTACTAGAGCTATACCAAGGACCTGTTCCCATCCCCATTAAAGCCAAGAGGCTAGCCCTCACACACACAGGTACTAATTGACTATGGGTCTACTACAGTGAGGGCACCCCCCCTCCCCCGCACACGTGGCCCCGGCTGGTCTGACATCCAGCTCCCCCTCCTTCCTGAATCGGCAACAATTACGACTTTAATCAAAGATTCAGTATCCTCATTAAGATATAAATAAATAAATAAAGCAAGGACCACGTGAGACTTCAGCTGAAGCCGGTAATTAAAACGTACATCGGCAGTCACCCAGCCCCCCTACCCCAGGAAGAGGGGGCGGCAGAGAGGGAGGGCTGGCTGCCTGTGTGTGCCTCTTGCTTCCAGAGGGGGGCCCTAAGAGTTTAACGAACAACAGAGGGGTTTGTTTGATCAGATTTTTATGAATTTAATTATGAAGTGGATCACATGTTAAATGAGTTTAAATAGGAACTCTCTTGAGTCTGCCTAGGGAAAGAATAAAAAGCATTCAGAGAATGGGAAAGGGAAAAAAAAAGCAAAAAATGACAAGTTACAATGACACATACCCACTCTCACCCCACCCAGGTTTTACAGCTCGGTGGCCACCAGACCTACAAACATCTCCCTGAGAGCTAATTGTGTCAGGGCTGGCCATAATGTACATAAAGCTGGCGACAAAAGTCAAAATCCAATTTGTGGTATGTTGATTAACTCTGTAGACACGTTAATGAGCTTGACATTAAGTGCAGGACAAACGAGACTAATTAGAGCCCCTCTGGCCTTCCCAGGGCACCTGTGACCCTCCTTCTTCCCCAGTTTGTCATTACCCAGTGTCTTCCTTAGCTCTGGCTAACCCCAATGTCATCCTTTCCACCCCACCATAGCCCTTGGGCTCCTCAGATCCTTTCCTCTGGGGCCCTCCCTTCAGTGCAGCTGAGTTTATTCTATGATGAGCCGTGTGAATCAAGGATCCATCAATGCCAAGAGCACGGCTGGACTAACGTACCAAACACAGCTGCTGATGCTAAACACCGGCCCCAGAAGCAAATGGGCCAAGAACAACGGAATATTAATGAGGCATTGTATGTGTGTGTGTGTGTGTGTGTGTGTGTGTGTGTGTGTGTGTGTGAGGGGGGTGCAGAGCCTGTGCTGGGCTGCTGTGAAAAGCAACGAGTGCCTGAGTGTGTGTGCCAAGGTGTATCTAGAATGAGCAAGGGTTTCTCCCAACTCTTGTCTGTGCTGGAGATCTGAAGCTTGGCTGACACAGGGTAGAGCAGGGCTGAACTCTGAGAAGGAGGTATGGGCAAAGTAAGCTGCATCCTGGGTGGACTTGGTAGGTAGGGCCTGAATCATTCATGTCATGGGAGGTCAAGTGACTAGACCCAGGGGCACACCTGGAAGTGGCTAACGGAGGCTGGTCGTCTTCCCTAAGACTGAACTTAGGGACCCACTGAGGGAGACATTGATGGAATGGTGTGTACATCTTACAGGGACACTGTAGAGAAAGCTGTTTGGTCTCTCTTGCAGGCCTTTACCCATTAAGACTTCTTCCTTTCTACTGAACAGCCTTAGGCAGTTCTAAACATCTGGTGAGCCTTTCACATTTGGTAACAATATGGCATTGTGGTCCTGTGACTAGAATGATATGTGGAACCTAGAGCCAAGGCGGGCTTCCTTGGTGAGAATGCCGACAAAACGGCAGGACAGTCCAGCTCATCTCCTGAAAGTAAGGCTCCTTCCTTATTCATCAGAGCCTGTCAGCCATGTAAAGACCAGCCACATACTCTATCTATCCCTCAACTATGAAAAGACTCATAAGAATGAGAAGTTCTTCCAACCCTCTGTGAAGCATGCAGGAGCATTTATGTCCTCTCTAGCAGGCCTGTGTTTGTACTCTGCCACATCCTTACAGAGAGACTTGATTCCAGCTCTCCCACAAAACCAGATCAGGAACAAACACATGCAGAGACACACAATTCAGAAATGGACATTCTTTCACCCAGGGACAGTAGAGATGATCTCATTTTGTTGTAGGGCAAAGAAAGGAATTAAGTCTAAGTTAAGTTCTCCTCTGCTAGGAAAAGACCAAGGGATCCTTCAAGGCCCTCTGAACTTGGTCTCCTATCCTCTAACGTGAGAGGATATAGGTGCGAGGAATAGGCTAGGATTGCGCAAGTAGCCTACTTGACTTACACACAGCCTGTCTTTCCAGCCATTGTGTGAATTGGCTGGGCAGGGCTATCTCATGGCTAGTTGCTCAAATACTCTCATTGTCTTTCCTAGACAACATTAAGGCCAAAGTAGAGGCCTCCTGTCTCTGTTGTGAAGGCAGGATGAGTTCTTCACTATGCCCTCTATAGAGTCCTGAGCTGACTTCAGTCAGAAATTCTTGAATGGAATGGGGAAATGGTAGGCTTGTAATAGACTAAAGGTCGGTTTTTCTCAAAATGGAATTTGTGCCCACCCCAGACCTCATCAGAATCCCTTGGGAATACTTACTGGTGGTGTTGAGATCTACAACCCAGCCTGGACCACTGAATCAAAGTTTCTGAGGGTAGAGCTCTAAAGTGTCTTTTTTGTTTTTAATGAATATTTTCTATGCTCTATCTGGAAAGACTGGGAACAGACTGTCTACAGGTGCAGGGGTGGGTGGTGGATTGGGAGAACTGTCAACATGTAAATGCTCTATGAGAGCCCTTCTGTCTCCAACCTCACAAGCACAAAATGGTTGAAAACTCCTCAACCTCAAACACCCCTCCACACACACTCCCATACATTTTTGGAGGTTAAGCCCACATTTAGGGTCCAGAGATGCTCCCTGCCCAACCCTGGACCAGCTTACCTGTATGCGAGCGAAGGTGGCGTTTGAGAGCAGTGTGGCTAGGGAAGGTCCGGTTGCACTCACTGCAAATATAGCTGCGTACACCTGCGTGGACCTCCATGTGCTGCTGGAGCGCACTTTGTGCCTGGAAGCGTTTCCCACACAGCAGACAGAAGACGGCCATGTCCGTGCCTGTGGGAGACCGCAGAGGGAGAACCTCAGCAAGGTAGAGACCCAGGGCCAGATTTCCACCCATGAAGGCTGGGGGAAGACCCAGCACTGCCCCTTAGAACTCCTAAACCCCACACTCAAGGTCACACCCAGGGGCAGCCCAGGCCACCAGGAGGTTGACTAAGCTGAATGTAGTTCTGGAGAGAGGAAAAAAAAATGCCAACAGGTGCCCTGCTTCTATGAGACCTAAAGGTCAGTGAAGAAAGACAAAAACACACGGATTGTGAAGCAGATGCATGTCTGCAAGTGTCTTGAGTGTACCAAGCAACCTGACAGAGTCTGAGGCAGCAGTGGGAAGACTATGAGAACCCAAGATAACCTAGATCATATGGGCCTGCCACTGTTGGGTCCTAATTCACTTAGAACCACAAGCTTCATATAAGGAGAGAGAACCATGAGGAGACTAATTTGGCCCAATTTCCATAGAGTTGGGAGCAGCAAAGGAATTCATTCATTTCTTTCCTGAGGTTAGCTGTAGACCACATTCTCCACCCCCCCCACGCCGGTAGACAGGGTTTCTCTGGCCTGGCTGTCCTGGACTCACTTTGTAGACCAGCCTGGCCTCAAACTCACAGTGATCTGCCTGCCTCTGCCTCCTAAGTGCTGGGATTAAAGGTATGCACCACCTCTAGTGATCACATTCTTGTTTTTTTTTTTTTTTTCAACATTTATTTATTTCTTCAAGTTACATCTCAACCACAGTCCCCTCCCTCCTCCTCCTCCCGGTCTCACCCTTCTACCCTATTCCCCCTCTCCATCCTACCTGCTTTTTCTTTTTTAATTTAAGGTATATTTCTCCACTCCAACAGTTCCCCCTTTTAGTCCAATAAAAGGCTCTTTTTCTTGTAACAATAAATACAATACAAAACAGCAAGAAAAATTAGGTAACAATCATGAAAATTATAAGGTATAACATACATTCCCAATGTCCAGTCCATATGTATTTGGCAACTGATATTAATATTCTATTATCTATCTATCTCGATGAGTTTAAAGTTCTATACCTAACTCAGTTTCCATCCTAACTTGCATTACCAACTTAAAGACTTCTTCTTAGACCTAGAACATCTTTTTAATTCCTAAACAACTTAAAACTTAACTGTGAGACTATAACTATCTAGTCTTCAACCACATCAGAGACCTGAGGATAAATATATCTGAATAAACAGGAAGTGCAGAGCCAGCAGCTTCCAAAACTAAGAAATGACAGACAACTGGCTGCCTAGATAGTCTCCAATTTCTCTCCATACATTAGAGCATCTATCTTCAGTCTTTTGGCCCAGTATCTCTGACAGACATTAATTGTAAAGCAGGAATTATGAAGGACTTGCCTACCCTGTCTTGGCCAGAGGTAGGCTGTCAACTTACCTGTTTCCAAGTTTTGTCCTTTTTGGACAGCATTCTGTCTACAGTTGAAGCAAGGGCTTTCTCTTGCCCAGTGATAAGCTTGCCACTAATGCAACCATCTCCAAATGGAGATTCTTTGATGCTCATCATCTACTTGGAGTAGAATGGGTGGGGGGGGGGTGCTGTGACCACATTCTTATAACCACTTTCTCATTTAGGAAATCAGGAATCTTGACAGCCACTTCATTCCACAAATAGTATTGTGATACTTCCTACAAGGAAGATGCCCTCTGAGGTTCTGGTGATGAAACAATGGAAGAGCATATTCATCCTTGCTCTAATCTCAACACCACCCAGCATGGCATGCAGTGCATCAAGAGAACATTCAAGATAATGGAACAGAGTCTGTGAACACTCAGGGATGGCCAAACCAGACTGAGGAGGATGGCCAGTCCTAACTAGAGAAGCAGGGAGAAGTTGAGAAGTGAGGCTAACGAAGAGCTGGGAGCCAGAGCACGTGGGGTGCTGACCAGCCGTGCTACAAGCTCTGGGTTTCATCGGAAGACCAATGGGAAGTTGTCAAAGGATTTCAAACTAGTGAGTCACATGAGACATTCATTTAGTTCTACCCTGTCATCTGGTTGGCTGGCCTGGTAGCCTTGGTGCCCCAGTGAACCTCACAAAGGCAGGCTGCTATTTCCATTCATCCACACCTTCCTAATGCCACTCTGGACACACTGCCTTCCAGCTGAGTCTCAGCTCATAGCTCCTTGCCTGCCATTTTGGATTCCATCTCCCTAAGAACATTAGCTCCCAACACAAACCTATCTGCTTTTCTCTCTGCCATTATTTGGGCAGTGCTCAGTATCACAATGCTGTCCCTCATACAAACAAACAAACAAAACAAAACAAACAAAAAAAAAAGGGGTCACATCTGTCGGCCTAGTCCAAAACGGAAAGTGTGTCAGAGCAGCTGGGCTACAGTGTTGCATGAGGAAGCTTCCAGGGACAGGTGGGAGAAGGGAAGGGACAAGAAGAGCTTTGTTGCCTCCCTGACTAACAACGGCAATGGCAAACGGGACTTCTGGTTCTTGCCTCCTCAGGACCACAAGTGGCTTGGTTTGGAATAAAAGGCGAGGACCACCATTCATCACCATCGACTCTCTTCTCACAGTTACCCATTGGCTCCTCTCTTGACAGACACTGAAGTCTAGCTACCTGCAGCCAGGCCTCATCTACCAATAGCTAGGAGAGTTGCATGAGGGAGAACACCCTATTTCCTCCCAAAGTTTGAAAGCAGAAGGGAGGGGAAGCTTAAAAAAGGGGGGAAGCCATTTCAGCTAGGTGCTTTATCTGCACTGTCATCTCATTTAAAACTTGCATCCCTACAGGGCAGGCATTCTAGCTACCTTCTTAGAAAGATAAAAACAGAGATTAAATAACGTGCCTAAGGTCACACAGTGAGAAAGAGGCAGAGTCGGGAATCTAGAAAATGCCTTGTTCTGTTTGATTCTAGAAATCATTGACTGAACCCCATTTATTTTTATTTTCTAGTGTGTGTGTGTGTGTGTGTGCGCGCGCGCGCGCGCGTGTGTGTGTGTGTGTGTGTGTGGTGTGTGTGTGTGTGTGTGTGTGTGTGTGTGTGTGTGTGTGTGTGTG
>CAJQZJ010034312.1:2535466-2589692 GCA_907164525.1 Lophiomys imhausi
GAGAGAGAGAGAGAGAGAGAGAGAGAGAGAGAGAGAGAGAGAGAGAGTGTGTGTGTGTGTGTGTGTGTGTGTGTGTGTGTCTGTGCGCGCGCACGCGCACACGCGTATGTGCGTCTGAACGCAGATGGGTTTCTGGTGTCCAATCCCACTCAGCAAGGAAGAGCTATCTCCCCTTCTACCCAGAGCAGCTGCTTCCCTGGATGGAAACGAATACCAACTTAGGGCTACGTAAAAGCCTAGATTTAAACTGGAAACACCTCCACCTCCATTCCCTTCCTCTAACCCTGCCAGCAGGCCTCTAGGCTGCTGCCAACCCCTGTGGATTATCTTTCCCATGATGCCAGAGCCATCACTTAAATCATTACCTCTACTCTTCCTTCCCCCAGCTTTCTCTTCACGTTTCGTGCCTCCAGGTTGCTGTTGACGAAGGTACAGAGATGCCTCGGCCACTGTGCCAAAAACAGATACAGGCAGCACAGCTGAGTCACACTAAAGGGAGAAGGTTCTGTCTGCATCTTAAGAGGTTGGAAAAGCCTCGGGGTGTGGATTCAGGGCAGGGCACGGCAGAAACATCTGCACAATTTCTCTCTTTGATTCCCCCTGAGCCATCACTGAGGACTTAGAAAACCACTCGAAGAAGGCCCACAAGCTGCCCATTCACAGCTCCTCTGGTTTCTCTTTGGGTGATGAGTAGCAGGATCCCTTGCCACAGGAATCCAGCCCACCCAGGGGAAGCACATCTCAGCCCAACTGACCCTTCTGTAAAAGGCAGAGCTCATTCTCACTCATCCACTTTCTGCCTATGACTGCTCATCCAGGAGGCTGAGAAGACATCTTGAAGGCCCTGGCTCCAACTGACCTAGCACCAAGCTCATGTCCAGGCGTTTGTCTCCAACACAGTCACTTAACACAGTCACTGCTGGTCACATTTTCCCAAACCTACCCAGGAAACCCAAACCTTAGCCTCTAGCCTTCTTGTCCTTTTCAACCTTGTCAGTCCTTACTCCTTCTTCCTTTTCTTATCTTTTTAGAACCTTGGGAGGTACAGACACACTTCTCCGACCTTCCATTATTTCTATGACTGGAAGGAGGAATGTTAGGGTTTGGTATTGTCAGAGGAATAGAAATTCCTCAATGAAGGAATTAAAAGGGGAGCGGGCCACTGATTGAAACTTGTTTTAAAACTAAGAGTGAGTGGCTGTATTTTTCAAAACACACCCCAGTTTCAGCCTCTTGGGGAATGCGGCAGCTTCCTCAGGCTGTGGCAGCTAGCAGAGCCTGCTGCCTCCCGGAAACCGTGTATTTGTTTAGCAGTGAGCCCAGACACAAGCACATTTCATTACCAGGCACCTCCAGCTACAGTAAACAAATTTGTCAGCTCACTAGCTCATTAAGGTGCGCCCCGACACTCGGGATTTATTGAGACCTGCACAATAAAAGTAACATGAATGGATTTGCTAATTTTGTCAATCACTCCAACAAACCGGACCAAGAGGGGGAGAAAATGTGGAAGGGGTGGGAAAGAAAGGAAGGGAGATACAAGAGAGAATAAAGGGGTGACAGTGGGATCAGATCTATTCTTTGCTGTCAGTCACTATGGACTCCACATATGCCAGGTTCCCGTTCCTAGGATGCAAGGACTCTGGCAGAGATGGCCAAGGAAAATGACATTGCGCATTCTGGTTTCCTGTGGGTTACTCTGAATCTCCCAACAACACATAAGACTTGGAACTCCATGAACTTGAAGATGAGAACAACCCCCCACAGAAGGGGCAGCCTCAGCTGCCTTGAAAGCAGCCCATGCCCCTTGTGGTCCCTTCACTGGCTCCAGCAGCCCTTGTCCTCTTGGCTTCCCAGGCTACTTGCTGGACTCTTGCAGACATTCCAAAATGAACTTAAAACCTCTACAGTCAGAGCAGGGGGAGCTAGAAGGGAAATGGAAAGGGGGTGTGAGAAGGGGGGTTGGGATGGAAAGTAAATCCGGAGAGGTATGCAGCCCTCTGGTCTGTAACTTTCAAAATGACAGCAGGACCGGGGCAAAGGTCAGGGAGTCCGAGGCCTTAAGCACCTCAGCCAGCTGTGGTGGGGAAGCCTGGAGCCCGCAGGACGCCTGCCCCTATAAATCAACAGTAAGCAGGACCTGCTGGAGATCGGGGACAATGGGCCTGCACGGGGGTGGGAAGCAGGACAATGGAGCCTGGGCAGTGCGCAGGCCCGGAACAAATGTGCCCTGGCACCACAGGGGCCTCCATTTGTGAAACTAATTGGCCCACGATTGAAAAATTGGACCAACTTCAACAGCCCTGGGAGGAAAAGCAGGCAGCCCACAAGAGCCTCACCTAGCCTGACTCGGGCCCAGTCCTGTGGGTGTAAAGCATGGGCTTCTAGGAGGCTTCTGTCAGGGATGACCTAGTCTGTCTGGGGATAGGGCAGTATGGAGCCTAGTACTGGAGGATGTCATGCCAGCTTCTCCCGGGGCCTGGAGGGAAAACCATCCTTCTGTTTCCCTGGTGGGCTTGTTCTACTGGAGTATTGCTTCTAGGTGAGACAAACTCTCTGAGTTTTCAGAACCTCAGAGCTCTTACAGCCCTAGGTCCATCTCCCTTGCTGGTCTGCGGGTCTGTGACCTCTATATAGTGGGTGACCTCCTGCTCCCTGCAAGGCTGCCCATGGACTATGAGAACAGGGTCTCTTGGAGCCCAATTCATCTGGTTTTCGGGGCTTCTGGGAACGGAGGCTCCAGAAGTGTGTGATGAGGAGTCAGGATGGCATGAGAAAGGCCAGGCCAGGCTGTTTATCCAGCCTTCTTGTCTCTTGCCCCGTCCCTCCTGTGACCTTCATTAGTAGATACCTCACTGAAGAGGCTGCAGAGCAGAGAGCAGTGCCAGCTTCAGCAAGAAGGGCCTACTGGCTCAAGGACTCACCGTGAGCTCGTAGCTAAATGCCTCAGGCTCGCTGTGGTGACGATGAGGGGAAAACAAAAGACTCTGGAAGAATTCATCCATCTGTAATACCCAATGTTCTAGGCTCATGGAGGACAGTGCTAAGCGCCATCAAGTGATTCAGTCAGCTTCAATGGAAACCACAGGCTGAAAGTCACGGGCGATGAAGGGAAAGGACCTGACATTGACCAGGTATGGCTAGGTGCCGATCCAGGCCTTAAACATCCCCAAGGACCCTGTGGGTTGGGAGTTCCTAGCAAGTGGAGGAAGCAAGGCCTTGGGGACCACTCCAGAGATCCTGTGAGCTACTCCTAGTACTGGCAATGCATGTGATGAGCAGTTCTTGAGTAGCTTTGGATAAGGACCCCTGAGCTCTGCCTGAGTCAGGCAAGGGCTCTTCTGATGGGGTGAGAATGCAGCAAAGTGGAGGAAGAAAGTTCCACATCCCAGCATCAGGAGGATAGCAAAGCACATGGAGTGCACACAGAGAGCAGGGTGAATGGGCCCCTTTGAATCTAGTGGCCTCGTGTTCTTATCCAGGTATCAAAGCACACAGACCTCTACATTCTTTTTTTTTTCTTTTTTTTGGTTTTTCGAGACAGGGTTTCTCTGTGTATCCTTGGCTGCCCTGGACTCACTTTGTAGACCAGGCTGGCCTCAAACTCACAAAGATCCACCTGCCTCTGCCTCTCAAGTACTGGGATTAAAGGCGTGCGCCACCACCGCCCAGCTGACCTCTACATTCTTAATAGAGCATCCAGAGCTTGGCAGAGGGCATGGAGCTTCCAGCTTAAGATGGTGGAGAAAATGATTCCCAGATAGTTCTTCAGGTACACAAGACATTTTCCGTGGAGGCTATTTCTCTAGTACCCATAGAGTCACCAGAGGTCCCCAGAAAGGGTTATGGGACCCAGAGGTGGAATCTTTGGAGGAAAAATACAATTTACCTGGGCACAAAAAAAAAAAAAAAATCCCAAGAATAAGAAAGGGGCACAGAAAAGAGACAGAACAAAACAAAGCCCCACAGAGATAGCATAGAGTGGGAGACAGAATCTAGAAACTAGAAATAAGAAAAATAGTGATTGGTTCGGAGAGTTTACAGTATCTGATGAACACTGGCAGTGAAAAGAAAAAACAAATCCCCTGTAAACAAACAAAACAAAACCAAAAAAAATCAAGAGAAAGAGAAGATGTATTCATTTTACTGACATTTTAATGGTCCTCTCCTTCTCCCCCAGAAGATGATTACAAATTAAGCAGCATTTAAATGCTTTTTACTGTCAACAATTAAAAAGAGGACTGTAGGCCCGAGAGCATGGCGGGCCATTCATTCCCGCGGTAACCAAGCTATCAGAGACACGGTGAGGTGAGGCTTCTTGTACCTCACAATGGCCCAACAGGGTAAAGTGTATTGTGTTAATGTTGCAGGACATTCAAGGGCAAAAGGACACATGAAAAGCTCCAGGCACAAAGACAGACGCCAAGAACGAGGGGAAGAACGAATGAAAACACCCGGGACTGAAACTCTTAGAAATAGCAGAGTTTAAGTGTGGTCTGATTACACCCCACCCAACAGGCCTGCATTCATTTCTTGTGGGGCATGCACATGGGCGTGTGTATGTGTGTGTGTGTGTGTGTGTGTGTGTGTGTGTGTGTGTACATTCTTGTGTGCATGGAAGAACCAGAGACAGACACTGATCTGATATCCTAATTGGTCAGATAGTGGGAGGGTAGAACCTTTAACATACCCACCCACTGCACTAGTGACTGCAGCATGTCCTGACCTGCTGGAGCACAGGTATTGGATGTCCAGTGAGCCTTAATTCACTTTGTTCAGAGAGAAGGATGTCTGTCTTTGCAGCATAAACCAAAGTAACTCATTTGCACTTTAGAAAACCTTTTCTGCTGCTGTTCAACCCACAGGTAGCCAAATGCATGGCCACCCTCTGCCGGCTTCCAGCTCACTGCTACCAAACTTGGCATCTCCCTGATACGGAGTTGTTACAGAACTCTTGCAGCTAAACCAGTATGACTTCTAAGAATCCAGATCATCTCAAGGACCTTTGAAAATAATGGATGAAAAACTAATCGAAGAAAATCCGACTCCAGTGCAAAGGGGAGAAAGAAAGGGATTAAAGGGGAAAACAAGTAGAGGGTGAGGGATCACAGATGAAGTTCCCGGTGTTTTCCCCTCACTTCAGACACGGGTGGGGCTGCCAGATAGAGAATGAGAGGCCACATCTAGAAGTTGCTGGGTCTGTTTCTGTGCTGTAAAAGTTTAATATGCAGAGGAGACAAGAGTGAAATAAAAGAGACACGTCCCCTTTAAAAGGAAATATAATTTACAGTGTGCAGCCAGGCGGCCCATAGTTTCAATCTCGTTTACTATAGAGAAAACTCAGCTAGCTGCTCTCTATCCCACAAATCCGATTTAATCAGACAAGCCAGCCAGCGTGGCTTGGAGTAAAAACGGATAATTAGTAAACAGAGAGCTACTCCAGTGCTTCATTGGCATTCGAGTTGGGCTACTGTGTCGCATTTAAAATGCAGTCTGATGAAGTTTACAAAATCAAACCATTTGTTACTCCTATTGAAGAGGCTTCAGGCCACTTGCAATTAAATTGGAATTAGTGCTCGGAATGAGACACAGCAAATTCATACTAAAAAGGATCTGACTTTGAGACGTTTGACTTACTTCAACTGTTTTCTGTGTGTGCGTGGGCATGGGTGCCACAGAGACACTTCTCACTCACCCGGACTCCAAAGGGCTCCCTGATTCTGTGAGCTTGTCCCCCAACAACTTGCTTCTCCCCTAGGCTGGTGTGGGGAGGGGGCCAGCCAGGGAGGAGACAGACAGCTGACTCTGGAGCACTAGGTCCCACATTCACACCAGGAAGACACTGTCCCAGGGAAAATGTGTCCACAAAGGGCCATATGGCTCCCTTCTGCATGAGGTCTTTGGACAAGGGGGTGGGAGGGGGCGGAGAAGCTGCCAGAAGGCACACTTCTAGAGGGCACTGGCCCCACCCCTCTCAGACAGCAGGCTGGCGGCCTCCCGGGGAGAATGGGGAACTTTTCCTGTTGGCTGGGCTCCTGTGATACTGGGCATGAGGAAGGCTTCATTCTCCACAGTCTGCTCATCAGCATCCCCCACCTTCTGCTCTGCCCCTGCAGGCAGGGCAGACTCACATCTCAGCAAGCCTTCTTAAGCAGAAGCCTGCGAAACTCCCCAGCTGCCAGGGCTAGAATTCTTGATGTTGGTGAACTTGGATGGGGAAATAGAACATCTTGATTTTCAGTGAGAAATTTTGCAGTTCTTTGGACTGGGGGAAATAGAACATCTTGATTTTCAGTGAGAAATTTTGCAGTTCTTTGGACTGGGGGTGTTAATAGCAACGCAGACAGATTCATGGTGCCTGGAGCACCTTTGTCGTGGATAGCTATTTTCATGCCACACTAAGGATGTCATTTATGAAAGCCACACGTACAAAAAATATGGCAGTTATTCAACCATGTCTTGTTAGGTTGTAGGATAACAATAAATCGCATTAAACATGTATTATTTGTTTTTTCAGACAAGGTCTTGTTATTTGGTCCAGGCTTGCCTTGAACTCACTATGTAGCCCAGGCTAGCCTCCAAACTCATTATATACATCCCAGGGTGGCCTTGGACCAGCAATTCTGCTTTAGCTTCCTGCATGTGGTGATGATTGATGTTTGCTACTGCATCCAGCCTACAAATGATTTTTTTAAGTATTTGACACATATTTTAGGTCTCTATTAAAGTCTTTACTTTATACATTCATAGACATTGTTCTTTCTCTTTCTTGTCTTTCTTTTTCCTAGCACTACTCAGGACTGAGACTAGGGCCTCTTTGTGTGCTAGGCAAGCACTTGACTATTCTCCCACATCCTCACTTCTCACAGGCATCATTTTGAGGATGTGCGCAGAGGCCTCAACTCTGTGAGGAATCCAGGGCAAACAAACACATTTTTAAAACCATTATTGTTCAAGGGGTTGGAGACAGGTGTTTTGGACACAGGGCTTACTATATACAGTTTCACTTCTGCAGGACCACCGAGTCCTGGAGATGAATGCCGGCGATGATTGTGCTACAATGAAGATGCATTAGTACCACTAAAGAATACTTTAAAAAACAGTTCAAGTATTAACAAATTACCCAAATTAAAAGAACAACAATTAAAATCCATGGTCTAGTCTGGCTTAAATTTCCCTGTAGTCTTCAACCGCTCTACTTTCAAGAAGTATTCATACCAAAACTTGGGTTCTTTAGACTTTCCTGCCTGCTACCACGAAGAGAAAAGATGCTCAGCCTGCCACCACGAAGAGAAAAGATGCTCAGCCTGCCAACCAGGGGAGCTATAGCATGGGGGTCCTTCGGCGATACCGAGCAAGGGCTAAGTTTGCTTCCCAGCTCTGACACCAGTGAGTCCTTCAAGTTTACAGTATAGGGTCCCCCTCCCTGTCAAAATGCTTGCTACCTGAGAATGGGGTCTACTTCCCTTAAACACCAGTGTATCACTTGGTCCTAATAAATGATCGATGAAATTTTACTGAATGGGAAAGAAGGATGAGCAGTTGCGTGAAAGACTGACCAAGCTAATCTTCTCCCTCTGGACTCTACAGAATAACAAAGCTAGGCTGTGACCATGTAAAGCTCCTTCTGTCCTATAGCCTCATGTCTCTGCCATCTCCCCTACTGCCGACCTCACTCTCTCCATCCCTCTGATGTATGTGGAGCCCCGAGTGTGAGCACATGGTGTGAAGGGCTATTGAAGGGCATATCTGATGTGGAATGCCAGGGGTGGCAGACCACTGCCCTCTGGGGCCCCAGGACTTTCCTAAGGACTTCGGCTCTGCCCTGTGGTGCATACATCTCCTGCTATTGTCTTTGAAGGATTCTAAGAGTTCTCACTAGGCTTTATGTCCTAGCACATGGGGAACGGAGTGGGAATGGTGAGGGGGGGTGTGAGTATGGTGCTGGGTCAGAAGACAGTCAATTTGAAGGTCTGCTGTGCAGAACAAGGGAGAGGTAACTTTGGCCTGAGCAAGAGACTTTAATGCAGTGTCTGGGGACTTGGCATGGACTTTAAAGCTTGGAAGGAGGAGACTGTCTATCTCGCTATTCAGAAGGGTGGAGTGGAACTGGATTATGGTCAAGAAACAAACACACACACACACACACACACACCCCACATACATAGACACACTGATATACATATACACACATACCACACACATAGACACACTGATAAACACACACAGAAACATGCTACACATACATAAGTGACACACACATAGACACACTGATAAATACACACACAGAAACATGCTACACACACATAGACACACTGATATACACACACAGAAACATACCACACACACAACCATATTGTGCCCTATAACTTTCCTGATTAACTAAATCTGCTCCAGGAAAAGGAAGTTGGATGGTAGGAACATTCCGCAGAAAACTGATGCATAATGTGTTCCTCGGTACCACACCCTATTGCCTGCACACCCAGGATGCTGTAGAGAAATGTCTGGAGGGAACCTAGCCTCAGAGAAAGAAACTACAAATATCAAGCAATATGTATTGATGCCCACCTGGAATCCTAGCACTAAGGGGGCAGAGACAGGAGGATACACACAAGTAAAAGACTAGCCTGGACTACACAGTGAGCTCTAGTCAAGCCCAGGTTACATAGTAAAACAAACAAAGACAATGCAAGCATCAAGCTCTGAGACCACAATGGCAATAAAGCACTCCTTGTCCCTAAGATGTTTGCAGGCTGAGAAGAGAAGAGCAAGCCTAGGCTCAACTTCCACTTCTGCTACCTGTTTCCTAGCTAGATAATCATATATGGGGACCCGACCTCTCTGAACTTCAGCTTCTTCTTTGTTAGTGTTGATCATGGTACCCACCAGACAGGGTTGCTGAGTTGGATCACATCTGGAAGTGTCTATTGTGATGACAAATGGTAAGGGTTGAAAATTAGTAGCTGTTTAGATCACAGATCCAGCAGGTTGCATGAGGGTGTTATGGGAGGAGGTGACTAGGAACATGGTGGACTGTGATGTTCTAACTTAGATACAGCTGTAATCTGACTGTGCCCTCCTTGCCCCCAGCCAGCAGTGTTAGGAGGTGGGGCCTAACAGATGATGAGCTCCTTCCTTTGCACCACTCACTATCCTCACAGCCTTCCTTCTGTCCTCTGGTCTTGTGCCATGGGATAACCCAGTGAGAAGGCCCTCAACAGGTGCTGGCACTTTAGCGTGGGCTTGCCCAGCCTCCCAAACTGTGAGGAAATAAATTTGTGCTCTTCATCAAATACTGCCAGAGATGCACGAACAGGCTGAGTCTAGTGAACTGAGTTACTCAGGGTTGCCCCAGGAGGCATCTAATGGACAGTATGGGCTTCACACCATGAAAAGGACAGCTTCTCCTTTGTTCAATTCCAATCTACTTACACACCCTCAAGTTCTCCAGTCCACTTGCTCCCACTAGAATGGCTCTTTGACATTCCAGTATCTCCTCTTTGTTTCCTTTGTTTCTTGCCTGTGCAACACTTCAAGCCTGTGTGGTTCAGTCACCTCCTTACTACTTGCCAATCCCTGGGCTTCCCTGTCCACTGTCCTATTGTACTCACCTCACCATCCTAACTTCTCTCTGTTTAGCCCCCTGTAACCTAGAACCACCCACACATGGCTGCTTCCACCTCCCAAGTGCCCTCCACTCCTCAGTCCAGCGTCATTACATTCCTGCCTCCATCATTCCACTAACAACAAAATTGCTCACTTCTGATAACCAGTGATCACCATGCCACTAAATCCAACAGATTTTCCATCTTCCTCTTAGGGACATCTCAGAAGCATTTAAAACTGGCAATCTCTTCTATTATCATCAACAGCACCTCCTACAGTGGGTATTTCTACCCTCTTGTGTCATCGGGGCCCCGACTCCTTCTCAACCCCTGACTCCTTGTCTAGTGTTGCTTGCCTTGGAGGAGCTGATGTGTAGGGGCCTCATAATGTAAAATTTTCCACTTTTAGGGCTCTGGACAATCATTCATATGCTGACGAGCCCATTATAGCCAATCCAGTCTTTTGTCAACCCCACTCCACCTCTAAGTGGCTCAAATCTCACTATTATAATATCAAAACTTTTCATTATGTCTGTCAGCAACAAATTCCTTGTACCCCATTTCAATTTCCAACTCCTTCATCACTCAATGATGCAAAAAAATAAAATCAGCCATCATCTTGGGTTTCTTTCAGCTCTCATAGAATATCAGCCAAATGTCTTCAGCTCTCTAGTGTGTTCTGGTCCACTCCCAGCCATCCCTGCTGCAACTCTATGAGCTCAAGCTTGTTGTCATTTTTTTTCAGAACAGGGTTTCTCTGTGTAGCCCTGGCTATTCTGTGCTTTGGGGACCAGGCTAGCCTCGAACTCAGAGATCAGCCTGCCTCTGCCTCCCCAGTGCTGGGACTAAAGGCATGGGCCACCATGCCTGGCTATCATTTTCTATTTATTTATTTATTTTTTTGCCAAGATGATGGCAATCTCCTCCCACACACTCTTTCCACCCATGGCAATAGCCCTCCAATCTACTCACACATGGCCCTTAAGGTAATTTTTCTTTGCTATCACTTAATGTCGTATCCTTGGTTATGATTCTGAATAGTTCCCTACTGTCCCTAGAAGAGAGATCAGCATACTCTTACATTGATTTGGGGGAGGCTTTTAACGATGGTGTCTCATTTTCATCTCTAATCATGAATCTTAGCTCTCTCCCCACAGCTATTTTCAGTTTATGAACTTGCCCTAACTCTCCTATCCTTGGGCATTTGCCCACGCTGGCTCTCAGCCTACCATTTTTCCCTTTCTCCCACTGCCCAACTGTCTTAACTCTCATCATTCTTCTGATGAGACCACACCCAGGAGACCTCCCAAAGCCCTATCCACATGTGGCACGTGACCTCAAACATATTCTTTGACATTCAACATCACAATGTGACAACATTTACATGTCTTGCATAACTGCTTATCTGTTTTCATACAAGGCATGAGACTCATGAAGACAGGGACTGTTGTTTTTCAGCTCACTAAATTCCCTGAATCTAATAAACTACTCACTACATCTTGGGCACTCAATATTTACTGAGTGGATTAACCGACTAACGGATGCATGAACAAACGAACCTGGTACTGCCTCTCTTTGAGTGTGAGCCAGAGTTGCTAGTTATGATTTCCAGAGCTCGAGCCATTTTACTCTAACTATTCACAAGTAAGCATGCCTTCCTACCCTCTCCAGCTACTCAGCCAATTCTAAGTTACAAACTCCTGGCCCCATATAGTCTTTAATTTCTTACATATTTGACTTGTATTCATCTGCCTATACCAAGACATAGCACAGGTTCATTCAAGCCTAGGCGGGGGCAGGGTCCTCCAAAGTTTTCCAAGTCCCCAGATCCATGAGAAAAGCAAGAATGAAGGAACCTGCCATTCCAAAGATGCTTATATGAAAAATCTATCCACATTGCTTTCACCCAGGGCAGCTCTGCTCTGTATTTTATGAAGGAAACAACAAGAGTTGTAGTGGGCAATATTCATTGTCATCTTGATTGGATTTAGAGTCACCTGGAGACTAGTTAGGCTCACTCAGAGGAAGTTTTTAGCAAAGATTCACTGAGTGGGGGAAAAAAATCCACTCTGACAACAGGTATCACAATCCCATAGACTAGGACACTGACAGGGTATAAGGAGGAAAATGAGACAGCAAGGAAGAGCACTGACATGTACTTTTCTGTTTTCCATCCACCTAGAAGTAAAGATTACCTTCCACACCTCCACCAAACACTCCTATCCCATGATGCTCTGTTCCAACACATGCGGCAAAGTCACCATAGGAGCCCGGCATGGTGGCACACGCCTTTAATCCCAGCACTCGGGAGGCAGAGGCAGGTGGATCTCTATAAGTTCAAGGCCAACATGGTCTAAATAAAAAGTGAGTCCAGGACAGCCAAGGATACAGAGAAATCCTGTCTTGAAAAAAAAAAAACCAAAACAAAAAGACCAAAGTTACCATATGCTGAATCTTTAACAACCAGGAGCCAAAATACATCTTTCCTCTCCCTTACATTGTTCAATCAGGCAGTTGATCACAAAGACACAAAGTATTTAGCACAAGAATCAAACCATGAGCCATGGCCACCAATCCTTTATCACTACCTTGGCACTTCCACTTCCAAACATTCCTGGGATATAGAGTATACCTCCATCCCCTTTCATGGCCTGGTGCTTTTCAGTTGCAGTTGCTAACTGAACAATGCCCTGCTGAGGGAAGAGGGGAGTACCCTGGCAAATTCAGCATTCAGGGAATGTTAAGGACTATCAACCTCTGTCTGAGGGACCTGGATAAGAAAGCGTTCATGAGACAGCCGTGAATACTCCTTAAGGTCTCAGTTATGAATGTGAGAAAAACAACATCTCACTAGACATGGTGACCACCTAAGTATTGGGTCTTCTGAAATACCAGAAAGCTGTTGGAAACTAGAACTGAGTAGAAGAAGGTGAGAGATGAAGGCGTGTGTTTGTGTGTGCGTGCACACACGTGCACTCATGGGGTATGAGTAAAATCTACCTCAACTGCAAGTCAGCTAGAGATGTCTTCATGTATTTCCACTGTGCACTTAGCTCTACACTTTAAGACAAAGCCAATTACTTAACAACCAAACAGGCAGGATCTGGTTTGACTCTCCAAAGGAGCTTCATTCCAATGGATGAAGACCCCAAGAATACAGCTTAAAAGAACCCAAGAATACAGCGTAAGCAGAGCTGAATTCTCAGCTGCATTGTGGTCTGTGCAGAAAGGATGCCTTAGAATGTGAGGATAGTACATTTATTCTAATTAACATCTTCATGGGAAGAAAACCCTCTTGAGGGAGAATCCGTTTGATCACTGATACTTACTCAGTGTTCTTACTGCTTAGATGTGCCCTATCCTCACTTCTGAGAAGCCTGCATGGATTCTTGCAAAGGGAAAGGAAATGCCACAGCCTTTGGAGGGAGACCACAGGCAAACAAGGGGAGACAGACGGCCTCTCTCCCTGCCTCTTGCTTTCTGTGCTAGCAACACCCACCACGGGCATTGTAATGCTCACAACCAGCTTGTATCCTGCATTTGTCTGCAAGTCTCCAAGCAGGGACCATAGTGATGCCTACCTGGGAAACACACATGACAGTGATGCCTACCTATGTGATGGCTATGATGAATGTTCCCTACCCTACCTCACCTGGTCCTCAACACTGCCCTAAGATGGGAGCCATGTGAGAGACAGCACATAATTTCTGTCCACTCATTTACTTATGTCCAAGTGGACTGGTGGAGGAGGGGAGACACACACCTGTGCCGAAGCTTCGCCCATTTTCATTCCTCTGGCACCCCCTGTGACCTGCCCCTGCACTGTGTGAGGACTGGAAACACACTGATAAAGGAGACCAATCTAGGCCCTTCCCTCAGAGGGCTCTCCTTCCACTGACTGGGACAAGGGGAAACAAACCGCTATTTATAACCTCTCGGTATTGGGCTCCAAGTTAAAAATCTCCCTATGTTCCTCACCCCATAAACACCCACACTTGCCTGTGAGAACCAGAGGCTATAAAAGGACATGTTTATATGCGCCATACGCATGCACGTGCATGCACACACACCCTCTTTCTGACACCCTCAGCAGAGAAATGAATGGCTGCCATTCAGGGCCAGGAGCCTGGGCTATGTCACTGTGCAATGGCAGGCGAGCCTTTGCTCTGACTTCCTTGTACTGGAAGTCTGCTTCTGCCTGGCTGATTTATTCCAAGGACCATCTGGGCTCAGAGGACAATATATTCTCCTCCCTCAATGTCCCTGAGTTAGTCACACCCTCTTTACCTGACCTCTCTGTCTCCTAATGTTCACCCCTTCCTTCATTCCCTTTGACTGAGGCCAAGGCCCACTCCTTCCTGCCGTCTCCCTGGGCAAGAGATACTCATCATGGACAAAGGGCTCTAGACTCATGCCTGTGGTCCAGGAATCACAACAGTGAGTGGACCTGCACAGTACTCAATTCACTCTTTCATCCCCACAGTCCTATTTAAAAATGGGGGTAAACTCAGCGCAACAAATATTCACTCCAAACACACTAGGGCTTCCAGTCCTGAGTCAGATGGACTGTGGAATTAGTTCAAGGCAACCCAGGTTCTCGGGGAAGCCATCACTGGCTCCTGGCACTACTGCATACAGCTTTGAGGTAACATCAACTTAGCTTCATGAGCAGTCACCCTAAACTGTCTTCTATTTAGTGGAGAACATTATTTTTAATTAAAATATTTATTTTTTGTTATTTATGTATAT
Organism: Lophiomys imhausi; assembly: GCA_907164525.1. NCBI lineage: Eukaryota > Metazoa > Chordata > Mammalia > Rodentia > Muridae > Lophiomys > Lophiomys imhausi. The sequence goes on from CAJQZJ010034312.1 coordinate 2,549,821, forward strand.
GTGTGTGTTTATATGCATGTATGTGTGCTCATGGAGGCCAGAAGAGGGTGTAAGAGCTGGCTGGATATAAGGGATTGTGAACTACCTGATATGGGTCCTGGGAACTGAGTCCAGGTCCTCTGCAAATGCAGCAGGTGCTCTTAATCACTGAGCCATCTCTCCAGCCCCACATTATCTGTATGTGTGTGTGTGTGTGTGTGTGTGTGTGTGTGTGTGTGTGTGCACGCGCGCACGTGCATGTGTATTAGTTCCTCCAGAGCAGGGATGAGAAAAATGATCTACTTTTAATCTCCCTTATTGCATAGAACATAACCAGACCCAGAATCACAAGTCTACTTTGCAGTAAGAATGAATGACTCAGATAAGAAATTTAATCTTCTGGCTAGGAGAGCCAGAACATGCAGCTTCCCAATTGCATAGAAACACACATAAGTGCACATACACACATACACAGCACATGTATCCACATACGCACATATACACGCACATGCAAAAACACATGCACACATATGCACACACACACAGAGCTCTCCCTTTATGTCTTGCCTCGTGCCAAGACGGAATTGATGGTGATGAGCAAAGGAGACAGGATAAAATTGGAGCAGACAATTAGCTGGGCTAGGTTTATGGCAACAGGCAACAGACTCATTCGTTTCATGTTTTGCAGAATATAAAAGCTTCGCAACATTTTAATTTTAAATTCTTATCATTGAATTTACTGCTTTTTCTCTTGCAATGATTTGTGTTGCTTTTTAATTTTTACAGTCTCTACAGAAGCCAGATGCTACCGCCTAAGGACAAAATAATAAAAACCTACTGCAGTCATGAGTTACAGAACAAAAAAGAAACAAGCGGTTGACAGAAGTTAATATCTCAATTTAACAGTGCTGCTTTGCTAATGATCCTTTGATATGTGTTTATTTAGAAAGGTCTGATCTTGACCTTGAAGGCAAACTCAACCACCAAGTCTTTATGAGAAAAGAAAAAGACTTTATTTATAGATTGGCTTTGTGTCAATCACTCTGGCAGCTGGTCCCTAAGTGCCACACCACTAAGGGAAGGGCCTGGAGAGGAAGCAGGACATACATCCCAAATGAAGCACTCATCTCAGGATCTGGTGTGGGAAGCAGGGACCTAAGAACGTAAGGACAGTATGAGGAAGGGTTTGGGGACCCTGTTTCTCTGCTTCCCTTGGAAGGAACCTGAGTGCTTTTAAACCTTCCCAACAATGAGACGGAACCAAGCATAGCACACAGGTGGAGAGGGATGAGGCAAGGGAACAGCATGAGGCTTCACCTGGAATAGACTGCCCAGGAAGGTGATAGGGTAGGCCCTTCTCTGAGAACTTGCCAACGGCTGCGTGGAGAACAGAACGTCTAATCCCTTGGTGCCTGAAGAATGGACCTGCAGTCCCAAGAGGCCCCAGTGGTTCCAAGGCTCCGCTTTCCAGTCCCTTCTCTCTAGCAGGGCCACTTAGATACCCAGGCCTTTAGAAGCCCAGGAGCTGGGCCAGCGGGGGTCCTCCTCACTCTGAGCGCCCATCTAGCCTGGCCCTGAGGAGTCCAATGCCTGTTCACCCCTGCAGGACCTTTTCACCTTACTGAAGCCCAAGGCATTCCAACTCCACTGAGCATTGCCCTTCACACTGTGTTTGGTCTTTGATCAGTAAGTTCCATCCACATCTGTCTCAACTCACCCCACATGGTCTCAGTGAGCACAGGGAAGCTAACAGCTGCAACCTACACTTCCCTTTTGAGAGCAGCAGCCACAGATCCAAGTGCTCTCTGGATGGTCCCTCGTCTGTACTCAGCATATTCAGTCTTGAGATCTCCATCTTTGCCCCTCTGATCTTCACCTGGGTTGCCAGCGCTGCTAACACCCACTCTGTTGCCCGCACTAGACACCATGCGGACACCTCTGTGGTCTCCTACCCTCGTCATTCAGCCATCTAGCACTTCTCTGCCCTGTCCCTTCCTCCTCACTCCTGATAGACACCAGCCAAACCATCCCAAACCACCTGCACCCCTCTCCAGAATCAGCTCACTCCAATCCACTCCTCATCACTGAATAGTTTCTGATAAACTGCATAGTAAAATTTGTACACCAGCACCAGAGGGAGCTGGAGTAAAGGGCACATCCTAAGTATGGGCTATACTGTGGTTGGTCCCTGTCTCCTCCAGCCACATATGGTCTCAGCTATGACCCTGAAGACTTCTGGCAACGATTTTCAAATATATATGATTCTATGCAGTCTGCCTCTAACTCTCTTGATCCTTGCCAATTCCTGCTGTTTCTTTATAACCTCATGGTCTCTGCTTTTCAGGGAGTCTTATCTGTCAGACTTCTGTGCACGCCTGTCATTTGGTATGAATGTGACTTGTCCTCACGTCTGTCACCCCCACAGCTGAGAGCCCTGGATCAGGACACCGGCTATAGTCACTATTTCTGCCTTCACCCCAGGTAAACTTAGAACAGATAAGCAATGAAGGCATGGGTCTTCTAAAAATGCCAAAGAACAGGGGCTCATTTGGTGACATGTTGACTCACTGAAAATGTGTGTATGTGTGGTGCATTAGTTTCTTATTTCCCATGGTCTCTAGCCTTGCAACAGCCAGATGAAGTGTGTATGAGACTCAGGTGGCCTCCCTTATAGGTGTTTTGGGATGGTGGCCAGCAGTCTTGACAGTGGTTTCTTCAGGTCCCTAACTATAGGTGAGCCTTCCCCTGGCAAAGGTTATCAGTATCCACGTGCCAAGATTCAGCAGCGGTCCTTCCTCTCCTTGTCCCCCCAGATTCATTCAGAACCCAACTGCAGTCACTGCCTTGGGAAGGAGGAGAAAGGGGAAAGCAGACCCATTAGGCAGGCTGGGCATAACAGCAGAGGCAAGTTTCACCCTACCCCACAGCTATGCCAGGACATCAAAAGCATCTGGATGGGGAGGGGTGCATTTGCCCCACCCAGCAGCCTTCATAGCACCTTATATGAATAAGGGAGAAAGAGGATAGAGCCCCTAATCACGTATTGTCTGCACAGGTCAACAGCTTGGGGAAAGTTTCACTCAGACAGCTGGGCCTGTTCTCACAAAGTGGAGAAAGGGGACAAATGGTGACCATGGTTATACCCCATCCTTCCTTCACTAACAATCCCAGATTGCAAACATGGACACTCGATTCAAAGGCTATCTGCTCCCAGGTCAGCACGATGCACCCTCTGGATCCAAACCCCTGCTTCTGGTTATGTAATAGAGAAGTAGCCAGCCCTTCTTAAATGGCATTCGTGAACAAGGCTGGAATTCTAGAGTCAACATTGTGCTATTTTTAAAGACTTGTGATCATGGGTCTAGAGAAACGGCTCAGTGGTTAAAAGCTCAGAGGACCAGATTCAGTCCCCACCACCCACACCAAGCGTTCACAGCCACCTAAGTCTAGTTGGGGATCGGGTCATAGTTGGGGAGCAGGGCAGGGATCAGACAATCTCTGTTTGCCTCCTCAGCTTCTGCACTCACATACACAAGTCCACACACCTATACACATGATTTAAAAGTAAAATCTTTTTTTAAAAAATTGTAATCATGAAGTAATTCAAACTGAACTTTCAAAACAGACAGGCTGGCAGGCCTATGTACGCCCATACATAACACAAGCAAGAACACCTTTGCAACTCCGGAAGTTCTCACCAATGTCTCACCTAAGCAGTTGCTCCTGTTCTTCCCTCCCTCCCTCCATCTCCATCTCCTCTCTCCTCTCTCCTTCCCTCTCCCTCTCTTCCTTCCCCTCTTCCCTCCCTCCCTCTTCCTCATGCTTTCCCCTCATGCTGGATAAAGATAAAGGAGTCATTCCCTCCATTTCTGTTCCCTTGCTTAGCACACCAGACAATCTATGAGTAGAATCATACCCTCCACTAGGCATGTGATAATCTTCTGTGTTTCCCCTTTCAAACCCTTCTTAGTAAGAGACAATCCCGAGCCTTGGGTATACTGTGTTGTCAGGCTGAGTGGGTCCTTCTTACTTCCCCAAACATGTCAATCTTCACTGTCAACTTGACTAGGTTTGGAATCACCTAGAGTCTTGGAGAGTGTTTCAGGGGAGATTTAACTGTGGAGGGAAGACCCATCCTGAAAATGGGTGGCATCATCCCATGAGAAGTGAAGAGAAAAGGAAACAGAAGGAAGCCAGGTGAGCCCTAGCACTGACCTCCTTGCCTCATGATTGCTGACATGTTTTCCTCACTATGGCAGACTGTATTCCTTCCAAACACTTGAATCACATGAAATCTTCCTGCTTTTTTTGTTTGTTTGTTTGTTTGTTTGTTTGTTTTTTTGAGACAGGGTTCCTCTGTGTAACAGCCCTGGCTGTCCAAGACTCATTCTATAGACCAGGCTGACCATGAACTCACAAAGATCTGCCTGCCTCTGCCCCACAAGTGCTGGGTTTAAAGGTGTGCGCCACCACGCCCCGCTGGTGATCTTCCTGTTTTAAGTTGCTTTAACTAAGTTTGTTTGCATCAAGGAGCGTAATACCACCAGCTCCCCAAAATAAGGAATTCCTGCCTTATGGGCCACCAGAGAGAACCGTCTTGGGAACACTTGAATTCATGTCCTTCAAGTTCAGTGCTATGGCAACGCCTAACACAGGCCATTTGGCTGCAGGCAGGCCAGCACAGAACTGGACTGAGTTATGTGCTCTTTGTGCTGAACAAGTACTAGTTATCAGGTAAGTCATAAAGAATCATTCATGAAATCAGATTCACCACTTATTTTTATAGCACTCATTAAGGGACATAAAAGACCATTCTTTTTAGCATTTGGGGTCTGAATTATCAATTCAACCAGCTGGGCACAGTTTAGCTTCATAGACCCAGAAACCCTTATATCAAAGAGGCAACTCCCAGCTAGAAGCATGAAAGACCAGCTCATGATGTCAACTTGCACACCCTGTGCCCGAGGCAGGCTCTGCAGGCCTTGCTTACTTCTGCATTTGTCCCTCCACTCCCGCTCTCTGTCATTTTAGGAAAAGGAAAGGATTTTGTAATCAGAAAAAAAAATATGTATTTTTACTGTTTTTTAATTTTTGTTTATTCTCTCTCTGTATGTACATGTGCCTGTGTGTAATTATGCAGGGTTCATGCATGTAGAGGTCAAAGGAAAACTTATGGGAGTCAATTCTGTCCTACCATGTGGGTCTCAGGCGTGGTGGTGAATGTCTTTACCTGCTGAGCCATTTCCCTACTCTACCTTTATTTTTTTTTAATAGAAAAATAAATTGTTGATAAGGTTGTGACTCCTTTAGTAAGATACAGACACCTCTCTTAAGCCTCAGTTTAACTTGAATATATTAAGATCCATAGGGATATTGGAAGAGCCCCTAGGATCTGGTAAACATATAATAACAGGTAGATAGTTGTCGATAGTATTGTAATGAAACAGTCAGTTCAGGCCCCTACGTAAATCTTGGTCACTGAATTATCATTTATTTAATGTTATCATTTCTGAGATTGTCCAGAGATGGAAGATAGATAAGACATTGCTCCTGGGCTGGTGAGATGGCTCAGTGAGTGACGGTTCTTGTCACCAAGCCTGGAGACCTGCATTCTATCCCTGGACCCTACATGTTGGGAAAGAAAGCTAGCTACAGCAGATTGTCCTCTGACATTCTCATGTGCACATGTGTACGTACACACATGCACACACACACTCTCTCTTTCTCTCTCACACACACATACAGACATAGAGAGAAAGAGAGAGAAAGGGGGGAGAGAGAGAGAGATTGAGAGAGGATAAAGAAATGTATTAGAAAAATTATAAAAAAAAAAGAAGACACTGGCCTCCTACTATGGGAGTCCAGAGAGAAGCCTGAATACCTAGCCTTCCTGCAAATTCCCTCTCTGCACACCACCCAGGTTGGCGTCTGATTACACAGTGACCTTTTGCTGGTCTCTGGCTGATTTATATATGTCTCTGTATAGTGTCTCCCAGCAAATGGATGTCAGGATAGTGAGAAAAAAACACAGCTAAAGCCAAGCACTAGCCTCAGGAGGCCTGGGTTCTGATCTTGTTTGCACCATTCACTGTGAATCAGATCTACACCCCCGCAGACCCCTGTTCTAGCCCTTGCCGTTGCTGAGTGACCTGGAGGGAGTTGCTTGACTCCTCTGTGTCTATCTCATCTTCAGACAACTACATTAACAGCAACTGTCCTATAGTGATTTGTAAGCAGCTTCAAGGAAGAGGGAAATGATTGCTACTCCTTAGCTTAAAGCAAATTTCAATATTAGCTATGCTGGTTACTAAACATAACCCCAGGGAAGTCTACTTGTGTTCAGTCTGAGTTTTTGTCATTTAGATACAAGAATGTTCACCTCGCACAGCTGATATGAGACTAAGAAAACAATCCAAGTCAGGGATTCATATGACACAGGGCACAGGGTACTGGGTAACTCTGGTGAGAATGTAGACAGCCATGCTGGACCTTTCCTGAGCAGAAGCCAGAACCTCAGCTTCCACACAGTGTGTCCCATCAACCCAAATTAGCATTCACTAATTTAACTTGAATGGGAATGAAGGAAATAGAAAGGAATTGGGATTTCTAAAGCCATTCTGTAGATAACAATCCTTTGTTGTGGAGGATGGTGCGTGGGTGGGATAGGAAGGACAAAACCATGAAATATGGGGACATGGAGCTTTACAGCAAATACACAGTTAATTCCATGCACATAATCCCTCTGCTCAGCTTTGCATGGTGATTTTCCAAAACCAAGAGTGGCAGACAGAAAGTCCTAGGAAGGCCTCACAGGTCACCATCCTGGGTGTCCCACAGCCAGGAGCCTAGGTGGGTCTTAGGAGCTGACACTTTCTCACACCAGCAAGACCACTCTGGGTCAGCACTCCTTACTAGTGTTCTGGCCTGCCACAGCTCTGGCAGGTACCCTCAGGGCACAGGGGCAAATAGAGACTAAGTCCTCTGTGGCCATTCCTAAACTTCAGCAGAAGGAAGCTAGTCAACAGTTGTCCCGTTATCTGATGACCATAGCTGGAGAGGGGACTAGTCCCTCCTACAAAGTTGGGAAACTGAGCCCTTTTCTCTCTAGGGATTTTAGAAAGGGGTCATTCCTCTCAGCCACAAGCATACACTGCTGGCCCAGAGGCAGTAGCTTCCCTAGGGACCCCTCCAACACCAGGGAGAAGAGAGTGGTTTCCAGGATCCAGATACATGAACTGGAAAACAATGACACTGACTCGATGTTTCTCTCCAGGTCGCCCAAAGTTTTGAGAGCTGGAAAAGCACTGGGAAATAGGGTCAGGAGGAGACCCCAGGGCCTGGCTGCTGCCTCTAGGTGACAGTACTCACACATCCAACTTGGGGTCCCCATCTAAAACAAGAAAAAGCTGTACAGACGACAAACACCAACTTAACCCAGCTTGGCGATAAATCAAATCTCTCTTTCCTTCTTGTCTGAGCCAGGGCCATACTACTTAGCAAGTGAAAGTGGCTTCAGGGGATTCTGAAGATGTCTGGAGGAGGAAGACACAAAACCTCTTAGTTTCTTTACTTTTCTGGGGGGGAGGTCACTCTCAGCTTCTTGGGGGCACAAAAGTATCTGTTAAGGTAAGTTAAACCTTCTAAGATAAATTTTCCTGCTACTTTTAATTAAATGTTCTTTAGAATTAAAAGAGCACTATTCAGAAAGGTTGAAAAAAAATTTTTTTCACTGACACTGCCCCTGCCTCCCTCCCCCTTTTCCCAAGGAAAAGAAAAAGCTGTTTTGTGCCCAGTGCACCCGGCCCACACTGTACAAAAGGGGGTGGGATGGCGGCAAGACACCCGAGATGACCCTGTGACCCCAGACCGCTGACAAGTCCTCAATGGCATAAATACCAGATAATCAATCACATGCCAGGAGGGCAAGTCCCCCTGCCCTCGCCCTGGCTATGGGGTTTAGGAGACATACACTGTAAATAGATACTCGTTTCTTGAGAGAGGCCCCTCAGCATCCCAGGGCTGGCCTTAATCCTGAGCCAGGGCCAGCCAGACCCTTGACCATCTTGCTTTGTAGCTTTCATCACAAGCTTATAAAGAAAGTGCCTTTCCCTCCCAATCCTGCCAGGCAAGTTGGACTTCCCGGTATGAAGGAAAGTCAAACTTTAAACTCCATCCAGGAAGGTTAGGCAGGATGTCTGTAAACAGCTACAAAAAAAAAAAAAAAAGAAAAAAAAAAGAAAAAAGAAAAAAGAAAAAGAAAAGAAAAGTGAGGGGAGAGGAGAAACAACAAGAAGCAAGAAGTTCAGGCAGAAAACCCCAGTGTGGCCCAGACTATCTGAGGACCAGCCAATGGGGACCTAGGAGGTGATGAAGAAGCCATAGCAAGGATACTGACAAGAACACTGACAATGGCAGATAATAGTCACTAACCACTGAAAAAGTGTCCTGAGGTTATCTAACCTCAGGCATAGCTTCAGGAGGTGCTACCATCACTATATTGTTCCAGATAGGAAAACAGATCAGATTTCAATCAGCCCAGGTTATGACAGTCAGTAGCAGGGGATGAGGTCTGAACCCAGGGGTAAGTTAGGTCTAACAGTACACCTACCTTCAAAGGGACTGGACTCCAGGATGGACAGAGGGATAGATGGAGAAAGGCTATGGATACCAGTCCTTAAGACCAATTCATGATTTGAGCTCAAATGACAGCTGAGTGTACAGAGCTGTTAAAATTTGTGAAAATATGATTCTAAAGTCCAATCGATCATCCGAATAGAGACTGATCTTTAACAATGCCAGAAACAACCCACATGAGTACAGATTCCCCGCTCTGTCATATAGTCCACATTAGACTATCTCCAGAGCCCAGCTGTGAATGAAAGATCCAGAATGTCTCCAGGGCAACCATGGCCTTCAAAACCTTTGTTCTGGCTCTGAAGTTTACCAAGATCCTAGCCAAGCCCCTGCAAACAGGGAAGTGAAGGCAGAGAGGGACAAGACAGACTTTCATGGTAACTAATTTTGATAATGCCTTTGTCTCAGGGTCAAAGGTTAAATATGGCCACACTAATCCACTTCTTTCAGAATTAGAGCATAAGGGAGAGATATTTCTGTAGCTAACAAAGCTACTTTTTTTTTTTCTTTCCTGGAGAAATTGTACAGACCCACCTGTTGAATGGGACTACCTGGTAGTCGGCAGCACAGATGTGAGTTTATTTGGGCTGACTGGCTCCTGGTTAGCCATGAGGTGAGAGTTACTAAGACCAAGGTGAAAGGCATGCAAAGGAGTGCTTTAAACTTTAAAGGACCCTCTTTCCCACGCCACCTAATTTTTTGAATAATGTTTTTAAAATGGCCTAGACAGAGACAGGGGGAGGGGAAGTTTGGGAATCCCATCCTGCCAATAAGAATAATACAAAATTCTAGCTGAGGCTATAAAGGAAACAATCACTCTGCAGTGTGCCAAGCACTCCCTGACATAACCTCTATGTCATGTGGGGCTATTAGGCAAATAGCTTATTCTACCCAAGAACAAACTAAACCTCCAAAGGACAAATGACTTCCCTGGAGTCTTACTCCTCACAAGTGGCAGCAACAGGGCTAGGAAGCTCTTTGTTCCTGGGACTGCAGAGGACAGATGCAGAGAGATTCTTCGTGAAGAAATGTAGGGTTCCTTGAATAAGCCAGACTCACATAAGGAAGGTTCCTCCTGGGCCATTCCCCTGTCACATCACATACCACTGGGATCCAAGGGGTTGTAGAGGGGACTCTGTGCTTCTGCACTGTTAGACTACAGAAGAAGAATCCATGAGACAACTGGGAAGATGTTTGGGGGACCTGAAATAGGGGGTCCTCCCTTCTTCTTTCCATGTCTGATGGAGAGTTCATTTCCCTCCTCTCCAGCTTTTCTTGCCTTCCTGGTTGGGGAAAATCACCACCCAAGGTGGAGGGGGGGCAAGAGCGAGCAGAGCTAGGGAGGGAAGGAGAGAGGGCTGGCCTGCACTTTGCAAGAAATGATTGTCCATGTGTCAACAACCTGCGGCTTCCCAGAGCCTCGGGGTCAGAGGCCAGAAGGGAGCACAATGGCTTTTGGAGCTGAAGGGTCTGGGGAGGGGGCCCTCTGGGGATCTCCGGAATGTGGGAGGCTGAATCCAGTCACCAGGGTCTCCTGCCTTACTCTTTTATACCCTTCCTCCCTCTGCAAATCCCAGCCACTCCTAACCTCAAAAACCAAGGAAGGGGATTAGTAAAACCCACATACACACAAAGGTCCACACCCCAAGTGATGGCCAGTAAAACATGTTTACCCTAAGCAGAGGGGATGGGCAAAGGAAAAAACTCCATTTGAGCATAGCCATCATCAGCCTTGCCTGCTCTCCCCATCAGGGTTGGGTGTCTACTCTTTCTGCAGTCACCTTGTGCAGCCACCCAGAAGGCACCTCTGGCCCAGCCTCTCAACACGTTTGCCACGTCGGTCCTGGAAGGCCAGGCAGGTGCCAATGCTTGGCCCTCAAACCATGTCTAACAGAGGAAAGATTTGCAGGTGTGAGGAATCTCTTCCTTCTAGAACTCAACCTATCGGAGGATGTGGGGTCTGTCTCATGCACCCACTCAGATGACAAAGGGTCACAATCCTAGGAAACCTCTCCTCCTAACTTCTGCCCACCACCTGACAGTAGGCTCTTCAGTCCTGAATAGCTCAGCCTATTTCCCTCATTATTTTCTCCACCATTCAGAACATAATAGTGGTTGGATTTGCCTTTGTACTGCATTCATCCTATGTTCAGAGGCAGAGCGTGGCAGGTGCAGGAAGCAAGCCACAGGAAAAAAAGGACCACAGGATTGGGACGGGAGGGCACACGGAGGGCACTAGCATCACAGAGTGCACAGAAGCCAAATCCCCCATTCCCCCCATACTGAGAAGAGACCACATGATGGCCACTTCAAACCTGGGCTGTGTTTTATCACTTACAAACAGCATGCTTTGTTCTGAGGTAAATTTTCTCCTCACATCTCTCTTTGAAGCTTAGTGTATGTGCTCCAAAGTATGGCTTCCTATTTGTGGTGTGTGTGTATGCATGTGTACATGTATGGGAAGGTCATAAGTCATCATGGAGTGTCTTCCTCAATCTCTACCTTACTTTCTGAGATAAAGTCCCACAGAACTCACCCATTCAGCTAGAGTAGTTTTCCATAAAGCCTGAGGGGTTTTCCTGTCTCTGTCTCCCCAGTGATGTCCCTGGATTTTACTTAGGTGCTGAGAATACCCTTCAGGGCCTCTTTGCACAGCAAGCACATTACCGACTGACCAATCCCCCCTGACTTTGGTGTCCCAATTTCTCATTTAAAGATTCTGAGATTTGTGAAGGCTGAGAGACTTATCCAAGGCCTTACAGTTGGCAAGAAGGAAGTAGAAATCTGAATCCAGACAGAAGAATCTTCTAACAAGTAAGCGTGATTCACTGCCTTTCGCTAACCACACCAGAAAATCTCTGTTGAATGACTACCTGAGATAAGACAACAGAAGGGTTATGATGCCAAATGGCCCAGGTATCACCCTCCCTTCACAGGGAAGAAACAGGAGCAAGTATTCTGTATAGGTGCATTTCCTATAGGACAGCAAAAGATTAGGTCCAGGACTAAAGGGGGGCAAGGGACACTTTCTGGGTCACACAGTGAAGTCTGATGTTATCCCTCTCAAAGTTCTGAACTCTAGTGACACAAAAGAATCTCCTAAGTATCTCTGAAGATCAGCAATACTTGGGTTCCAGGTGGGAATTCTAATTTCACCGGGGTGACATGCATGTCCTTGCTTGGTATGTTTTCTCACAAAGTTCCCTCACAAGACCCTTTTTACCACCACCACCATCACCAGCAGCAGCAGCAATCATCAACGTGTGTGCAATGCATGTGTGTGTTTGTGTGCCTTCTGCCCCTTTACGTGGATTCTGGGACAAGCACTTTACCTACTGAGCCATCTTGCTGGCTCCCCTCACAGGATTCTAACAGGTACTTGGGATAAGACCAGGGGGAGGCTTTAAAGGACAGAAGTCCTTCAAAGATACAAGAGGAAGCATATAGCATGGATGCCAACATTCCTTATATCCAGAACTCAGCCACATGCCCACCAACTTCACATCCACTCCTGCACTGCCAACAACCTCAACTGACTAGGCATCCAGAGGTCATTGTGCAAACTAGTGTAGCAGATGGAGCACAAGTGGTAAGCTTTTGAACCTGGGTTCCTTTCAAGCTTCAGACCAAAAATGATAGAGCATATATCAGGGAAGTAACATGGGGTATGCTGCATGTGAGAATTGTGGGTTTCTAGCCATAGCAAGAAGGTTTACAGCCAAACCAAGAGAACACTGAAAATATCACCCTCAATCCCTAAAGCATGCATCACATCCGATCAAAGTATTCTGGGGAATACTGTTTCAGACATATGTGTGTGCTTTACTCCCTAGGAATGGTTAGCTTTCTGAGGGTGGGGTTGTCTGGGGTTGGAGCCTTGTTTTCCTATTTTGAAGAAATGCTAAGTACTTAGAAAGACAGCTAATGGGCAGAGTGCCTTTCAGGGAGCTGCACAAGCTTGTTATGGGTCCCTTGCAGGCCCTCAAGGCTCTTAAGGCTCTCTGTGAAGACCCTCATTCTCCAAAATTACTATGGAGTATGCTTCAGTGTTTCTACTGCTGTTATAAAACACCACAAGTAGAAACTTGGGGAAGAAAGGGTTTATTTACACTTCCACATCACAGTCTATCATCAAAGGAAGTCAAGGCAAAACCTGGAAGCAGGACCTGATAAAGAGGCCATGGAGGGATACTTCTTACTGGTTTGGTCTTCATGGCTTGCTCATCTTGCTTTCTTACACAACTCTGGACTATCAGCCAAAGATTGACTTCACCCATAGTGAGCTGGGCCCTCACACATCAATCATTAATGGAGAAAATACCCCTCAGACTTGCCCATAGGCCAATCAGATGGGGACGTTTTCTTAATTGAGGTATATTCTTCCCAAATGGCTCTAGCTTGTGACATGACAAAAAACTAACCAAGATAGATGGCCCCCAGGAAATAACTTCCTGCCCTGGACATTGAAGAAAGGGAGGAAAGGATAGGGGTTTTGTGGTGTGTACAAAGTTTTAGCTATACTAAGAGACAGTAGCAATGCTCTAAGACCAGGGATTTTTGTCATAAGCACAGAGTGTCTCTCAGACTTGCTGTTGATCATGGGAAAATCACAGGTCATCTCTGAGGCCCAGAGGCAAATTCTCTGAGATTCCTTGCTCCAGGTCTATGAGCTAGGAATATATAGATTTTTACACCTAGGACCTCTAACATCTCTCTATTGAGTACACCCTAGAGCTAGGGTAGGTTTATATATACATGTGCTAATTTTCGGCGTGCAGCATCAGGATGTCCTTTAATGAGGCAAGTCTTCTTTCTGAGTAGCAGCCAAGCCCTCTCTGGACATCCAGGAGCATTCCAGAACAAGGACTGAAAGCTGGGGAGTCAGACTAGTCAGTGCCAAGCCCTCACCTTTATGACCAGCCTCTCTGGAGGCAGGAGACCTCTGAGTCGTTTCAAATTCGAAAACACTTGGCACTCACTCATTTGTCAAAAACATTTTGCTGTGTTCCCCAGAGAGAAGTCACAGTAACTCCAGGGCTCAGGGGGCAACTTTCAGATGCAAGGCCTCCCCCCTTTTCAATTCCTGTAACTAAAATAAATATGGGAAAGATAATTACCTTTAAAACATACTTAATACCCGAACACACTCTCTCTACCTGCAGAAAAAGAATGTTATCTGATAGAATCTTCCCCATAAGCTTAATCAAATTGCTATCTTAAAACTCTCTGGAGTCCTGTGAAACAGTAATAGAAAATCGAGGCAGAGGCTGGAAGCATTTTATATTTGTTTGGCTGAAGGGAAGGCATAGCCCATCTGACAACGGGCTCTTAGACACAAAGTCATTTCCAATCTGTAATGGATCTTCTCTTGGTAGGGACAGGAAACATTTTGTCTGACCCAAACCCACAATCCCTTTGTGAGGTAACTTTTCCTAATGTTCACAAGAAACATTCTAGAACAAAAGCCTTTTGCTACACCCCCTATTCCTTTACCACCTGCCTGGAGTTCATCAGCTCCATGAAATTTCCCCCAGTTGGTCTTGAGTATGTATGGAGATGCTTAATTTTGCTACTTAACTGCAGATTTTAGCCAGGCAAATAAATTGATGCTTGAATTTTCCTCCATTTGCCCAGCCTTGAGGCAGTGTCATTTGTTAAGTGAGGGAAGACATAAATTACCTGCCTAAATCCTGCCCAGGGCCAGTGACCATTTGCAAAGCTGAAGAAAACCAAAGGAAACAGCTTCAAGGAAGATTGAAGGTGGGGATGAGATGTGTTCCCAGCATCCTGAGCCCTGCCAGAATGGCTGGTGAACAGCAGTCACAGCACTTCCCGGCTTGCCCAGCTTTGTCTTGTTGACAGAAGCTGAGATAGGTAAGAGGTAATGGCCAGTTCTGCTGCCTGCTGCTTTCACCATTCCAGAAACAGCATTTTGCATGGGATTCTGTTCCCTCACTCCCCATAGAAGGCACACCCGGCTTACAGAAGAAAATGAATGGGGCAGGGTGAATATGAGGAAGCCATTAAAATGGCCATCAAGCCACAGGTTGGTTATATAAACAGCATGCCTTGCCTCTCACCATCCTACTGGTGTTTAAAAAAGGAAGCAAAGAACCAGGTGGGCCTCGGGCATATGGCTTTAGTTTCTGTGTGTTTTCTAACTTCTCCCACACTGAACACATATCACTGATAGGCTTATTCTCTGTATGAGCTGCTGAGCCAATACTGTTATGTCCTGTCCTTGACAAGTGAATCCTCCAAGGCCAAATGTGCGTTGGTTTTTCTACTTTTAGATCTGCCTAGCACACAAGTGCCTGGTCTCCTGACTTTGTGAACATTGTACCAACACAAAAGCACTCTTCCTTCTTATTTCTGGGGATAGAGGAATGGGAACAAGCAAAGAGGCATCCCTGAGACATCTTGCTCTCCCACTGCTGTCTCCAAACAGAATGGCCACAGTCTCCTGTATTTCCTAAGGGTCACTAAATGCAAAGTGCCACCTGTCTAGATACTTCTGGGATACAGTAGGAATGTGAGATTAAGATGTCTCTTTAAAAGGCACACTTGAAGATGACTTTTATTTTTGTTCTGATGCAATTAAAAAAAAAAAATTGCCCTGCCGGGCGGTGGTGGCGCACACCTTTAATCCCAGCACTTGGGAGGCAGAGGCAGGTGGATCTTTGTGAGTTCGAGGCCAGCCTGGTCTACAAAGCGAGTCCAGGACAGCCAGAGATATTCAGAGAAACCCTGTCTCGAAAAACCAAAAAAAAAAAAAAAAAAAATTGCCCTTAGCTGAGATGTAAATCATAACCCCAAAATTTTGACTTATTAATGGCTAATAAATGTTAGCAAATTCAGCAAAGGCAAAAGCCATTACCACCACTAATTCCAGTTTGTTTTCACCCTCTCTCAAAGAAAACTCATAGCCAGTTAGTACTCAATCACTCGTCTACTCTTTTCTTTCCTGCTCCTTGCATTCAGTAACCTATTTTCCCTGTGGTCCTCCCTGTTTTGCACATTTCAAATAAATGGAATATCATAGCATGAAGCCTTTTCTATCTGCATTCTTTCATTTAGACCTCTTTCATGTAGCATGTATGAGCATTTCACTTTTCTATAGGTGAATCATATTCTATTTTATGGATATACCATAATATGCTTATCCATTCATCAGTTGATGAAAAGTTGGATAGTTCCTGCCTTTGGACTATGAGGCTGCTGCTACGAACAATCACTTTTAAATTTTTGTGTGGGTGCATGTTTTTCAATTCCCTTTGGTTGAAATTGCTTTTTGGGAATAAATTCCTAAAGAAAGGAGGGATGGCTCAGCAGTTAAGAATACTTGTTCCTCTTCTCAAGGACTGGAGTCTGGTTCTAGTCCCTGCATTAGGAGCTCACAGCTCCCTGTAACCCCAGGAGAGCAGCTCCCATAGCTTCTTCGGCTTCCACAGGCACATAGCACACACATGGCATACACACACACACACACACACACACACACACACACACACACACACGTACACACGCACACACACGCACATAAATCTAAGAAGATAAATTCTCATTACTATCTCATCGTTTGCTTCTCTTCCATACTAGAAACTAACGGTATTAGATGTTTAAGACACAGTCAAAAAAAAAAAAAAATCAAAACTCCCAACTTAATTGGGTTCCAGGTTAGTGACAGCTGACTATCTCTTACCAAGTTCCAGCCTCTCATTCTTTTATCACATCCCGCTGTCCTCCATTCTGGCCTCCACAGAACCTTACCCTCAACCTGCTGGCCCCAGCAGCCAGTTCCATCATGTTGGCAGGAATTTTACACTGCATCACATGAAATATTTAGGTTGTTTTTCTAAATATATACATTATTTATCTTACAACCTATAAGATATTTATATTGTTTACCCTCTTACCCCCAAATACCTGCATTCTATACAATACAGTTGGGGAAATACTAAACCATGGGGGGGGGGCTGTTTCGTTTTTGTTTTTGAACTTGTATTTTCCCCTATTCTTCTATGTCATCTGGGTACACGTAGGCTGTTCCAGGAGACGGTGGGGCTGCTCTTGCCCTGGTCATAGTACAGACTCTGGGACATAGTGCAGGACATGGCAGTCTATTCACAAATAGACTTATAGTCACAACTTCCTTGTCCCAGGATCTTCTCAGAGCAGAAGGTATGTACCCCCTTATTACTGAGGGGCACTATATATCCCCATCTCACTGTCCTATTGTTGTTGCTGTGATTGTTCCCATAACCCCTGACCTCTAGAGACCAGCACAGGCCCATGCCAGGTTGCTGAGCTCTCCATGTGGCATCTGTCTTCACAGTGGGGGAGCTGACACACCTGCCAAGGTGACTGGGGTGTGAATATTGACCTCTTCTCAAAGTCTTCTCTTAGAAATCTCCCTCCATGGGAAGAACGAGGCATAAACATGAAGTTTTACTAATTTATAAAGTGATGTTAGGGTTTTGGCATTATCTAAGTGGCAAATGTTTAATCACAATAATTACTAAAACATAGAAAAAACAGAAAGTAAAATACCCTCTAATCCCTTTTCTAAAAATAGTCTCTGTTAATATCAATAGAGCATTGCAGACGACTACAGGGTGGCTTCTGTTTATATTCACCCAGGTTTTTACGTGAGTGTTCAGAATCCCTGAACTCAGACTTGCTGATGCTTACGCTGCAAGCAGTTTTCAGCCTGAGCCTTCCCCTGCCCCAGCCCTCTTTCAATTTTATTTTAAAATCCGGTTTTTAAAAAAAAACCTCCAAAACATCACAGACATCATTCCAGGTCAGGTACCTCAGTTAACAGGTTGTACGGTCACTTAGTTCAGTCATAATGCTTGGTAGTTAAGAGTAAGCTCACATTCAGATTTCCTGGACAAAGTTGGAAAAATCAGTCTCAGGTCCATAAAAGCCAAAACTGGGGACAGAAAACCAAAGATTTCTGAGCATTTGCCGCCCTGTCCCAGAGGTCAGGAAACAGCAGCCTCACTACCATGGCAGTGTAGTTAAGAAGGTGACCTGAAGGGAAAAAAAATATAGGCCTATCTCTGCGGCACAAATGTCCATAACTCAGACACCTTGAATGACACAGAAGCGTGTGCAATCAATTCTCTTGTCTTCAGTTATCTAACTCCAAAGAGGTTTCCTCCTCCTCCTCCTCCCCCACCCACCTCCACTCCCCTTGGGTACCTCTACTTACCCTGCCTCTGTTTTGAATCTCTAAAATAATGTGACAAGTTAATGATTGTACAATTATCTAAATGTTTAACAGACATGTTATCTAAGTGAGTCGGATTGAGATTCCATCCCGCTGACAATACACATCAATGGCGGAGCAGCAAGCAATAGGCAAATTATAGCGAACCCTGCAATTTCGATGCTATTAAATTTGGAGGAATAACAGCCTTGAGGCCTGTAAACTCTGAATAAAATAGGCCCTTGTGTTTGTCCAACTATTAAATCAAAATGCTACCAACATTCTAGAAAAAACAAGGCGATTTATGGCTTTTCAAGTTTCAGTTACACATAGGTTTTTATTAACTCCTTTCTGTCAGTAGGCAACAGGGGTGATGCTGGGGAAAGGGGAGGGTGTCAGAGAGGAAAGAACAAGAGCAGAAAGTGGCAAAGGCAAGGGACAGAGAAGAAGTGTGACGGATGAGGCTGGCCACAGGGACTCTGATGGTGGGGCAATCTGAATGGAACCTGGGCAAGAAGGACACAGGAAGTCTCGGGTACAATTTCCTCCATCCTTGGGACTCCACCTGCACCTGGCTCTACCACTTGATCAGCCACATCACTTAAAGGTGTCGGTCCGAGATCACCCCCATGGGTCACACAGTGTGCTGGAGACTCTCTGAAAACCCACAGAGTGGCAGCTGCTTTGCTTCCCGTTCAGCTCCTAGAGCAGTTTTTAAATGACGGACAGTCTTCATTTCAGTCTCCTATGCAGACACAGGATGTATTTAATGCAAAGCTATGAAGCAAGCTTTGAAATGAAGCAAAGGAATCTCTGTCTACAGCTGAGGGAAGGAAACATGCTGCATACTTCAGAGCAGAAGCAGCTAGCGCCACTAAGACACAAACTGTTCTCTGGTAGCCCAAGCTAGGCCTTTTCCAGATATTGTTGTATTGATTACCACAGATTGTATGTACATGTGTATGTGTATGTGGATATGGAGTATATGTGTATGCCTATGATGTATTTGTATGTGTATGTGTATGTATAAGTAGCCCAGGCTTGTCCCAAACTCACCATAGCTCTGAAGGTAACCTTGAACTTCTCATCTTTCTGCCTCCACTAGCCAAGCACTGGGATTACAAGCATGCACTACCATGCACAATTTATGCAATGTTTGGGACTAAACCCGGGGTTTTGTACATGCCAGACAGTCTACCAACTGGGATGCAACCCCAGTGCCAGTGCCACCTACATATTTCTAAACATAGTTGTCAAATATGAAGACAGATGAGAGAAATGCACATTGTCAATATAAGATCAGATCTTGGCTCTGCCCTGGATCACACAATCCCTGAATAGCATTTTTTTCTTGCCCAGTTCCCACTATATAAATGAGTCAAAGAAATGAAGCATTTTTTTTCTGTGTCTTAATGCATGTTTGTGGCCGAAATGGGATAAAAACCTGGTTCTCCTTTCTCCTCAGTTATTGTCCCTTCCAAGTACCACACTGCCTCCCCTATGCGAACAATGGTGACCGACATCATTTTTGCCATGGTAGGAGGTGAGGGACAATGAGGCCCATGTGGGTCCTGCCCACTGCTGTTCTCTATCCCAGGGTCCCAGCAGAATGTCTGGTATGAAGTGAATGTTCAAGGTGATAAGTCAAGAAGCATGAGTCTTCTCTACCCTGTCTTGAGTCAAGTCTTTTACCAATCCCCAGACAATCAAACACCACTGATTTGCTCAAACACTACCCAAGGCACATTCACATAACTCACATGAATAGTGTGGGGATCCAAGTGTGGAGGGGTACACCTACAATGCTAGTACTTAGGAGGTGGAGGCAGGAGGGCTCAGCTAACATCGGGAATTTGAGACCAGTGTGGGCTAAATGAGGGAGGAGGAGAAAGGAAGAAAAAGAAAAACTGTGGTTGTCAAGATGGCTTGTCAGGTTCAAATACTTGCTGCACAAGCCTGACCACTTGAGTTCCCAGCACCAGGGTTAGGGAATGCGGCTCAGTGGTAGAGCACTTGCTTAGCATGCACAAGGCCGTAACTTCAACCTCCAGTGCCACACATGTAAAAAACAACAACAACAAAAAACCATTATTTTTCAATTAAAAAAAAAACAGAAAAAGGAAAGTATTGGGGGTGGGGCTAGAGAGTTGGAGAAGCAGTTAAGAACATGCATTGCTCTTCAGCAGACCCAAGTTCAGTTCCCAGCACCCACCTCTGCCTTATACTCACATCAGGTCCAGGGGATCCGATACATGTTCTGGCTTCCTTAGATATGTGCACTCACAAGTACATACCCCATCCTCAGAACACCCATATATACATAATGTTAAAATAAAGTAACTCTTTAAACAGATTTGGGAGATGAAAGAAGAAACAAAAGCATTTTCAGGGCAGCAAAACTACTCGGTATGGTAGATGTGTGTCATTATATACTGTTCTAAGCCTATGGCATGACCCACGCCAAGACTGAACGGAATGTCAGCTCTGGACCATGCAGTGACATGCTTAGTCTATGCAGGTTCACTAGGGTAACAAATGAGCCATGGCACCATCGGACGCAGACAGTAGTGAAGGGGGTACGTGTGTGAGGACAAGAGCTTCCTCAGAGGTCTCTTATTCTTTTTAGGCGATTTTGCTTCAAGCCTAAAACTGCTCTAAAAATGAACATTAATGCCAGTTTTTTTAAAAATCAGCATTGACAGGGTACCTCCAAAGTTGGCTGGAGGGACCCTGGGAACAGACAGGAGAAAAGAGAAGGCAGTTTGTATAGACCAGCAAGTGACAGCTGGGTTGCCCCTCCCCACTCTACAGCAGGCAGCTTCCGCAGAGCTCAGAGATCTGTACTTGGAAAATAAAGCTCTATATTAGGCATCAAGCATGCCTTTATAGTAACAGCATGAAATTAGGTCAAGAGTAAATCTATGCTGGGACACTGACTGTACAAACAGCAGCACATGACCCTCCTTTCCAAAGTGCATATGACGTTCTGTGGCCATTCTGGGGTTTGAGCTTCCTCGTGTTAAATTCCTTGGCACACCATGTGAAACGCTATACAAATCACCTCTGATATTTATAAAAGTCAAATGCTATTATGCTTGCAATGGTGAGATCCTGCCAACCAGCACGGAGTCTGCCTGTCTGTCTGATGATTCACTGTCCTGCCCTCCCCGATGCCTTCCACCTTGGGCAGGGGGTGGAGGCCATTTCTTCCTTTTTTTAAAATTTCATGTAAAGTATCAGAGAGATCAAGGCTGTATCTGCATGGTCTTCTCTCTGCTGTTTCATCTGGGGTTGGGGCTTCGAAGATGGAGACAGTGCTTGAGTCCTGGATCAACACAGTGACGTGGCTTCTAGGTGTCCAACATGCTCTTTTAGCTAGGCCCAGGTCAGCAGATGGACAAGGCTGGCTGTCAGCAATGTTGCTGATGCTGATGCTAACCCTTTAAACCTTTGACTCTACCCGCTACTGACTCCTGCATTCCTCCCACAGTCAGCCTCCACAAGGAGCCCTTCAAACAAGGGATCCCTTTTCCGCCTGAAGATCAGAGTCAAGGGCATGTCTCACTCTTTTTTTAAGTGTCACTGATACATCAAAGGCAAGACATGGGCCAGGAGAGGCAGGATGCCAACATCAAAGCTGGAGACCCAGTTGGACTGCCCAAGGAGTCAAATAGCTGTTGGGCATGCATATACCTCTGGAAAGGTTAACCTCAATTGCCAATCTGAATGGACTTGGAATAACTCAGGAGACACACCTCTGGGTATGTCTTTGGTGGCGTTTCTAGAGAGGATCAACTGAAGAAAGTACCATCCTGAATGTGGGTAGCAACATCTTCTGGACTGGAGTTTTAGATTAAGGGGGGGGGGGGAGGTGGGGTGAAAAACAGGTGACTACCTCTGTCCCTATTTCTGCTTTTTATTTCACCATGATGTCAGGAAGTGAAGAGTCCTAACTACACACTCCTGCCACCATGAAGCTACCTGCTCCTACCCCTTCTCCAGCATAGTGTACTCTCTTCCCTCAAACTGTGAGCCAGAATCAAGCCCTTCCCAAGTAAGTGGCAGAATCTCTTATTCTCCTTTGCCCTTAAATAGAAAGGTCCTTTAAGCAAGTGTCCTCCATTGCTCACTCCCTGTTGGAAGGGAAAGGGGAGTCCACTGCATAGCCCTCACTCCCAGGTGTGTCCACGGTTTCTGGACTGAGAGACTTGCTTGAAGCCAGTTTGAAGTGCATGAAAAGCAGCGTCCTAAACATTTGAGTTTGGTTGAGTGGCTTCCCCTGTCACATGGTAATGTGAGAACTAAACCATTTTTCTTTTCTAGGTCAGTCAAAGAAAGTCCTTATTTTGTAGTCAGAGGGGAGAGAAGCTTGGGCTGAAAATTAAATCATGTGAGTTCTAATTCTAGTTTGCATTTTTGGGCTCTTAACTGAATACCTTCTCCAAGCATGACTTTTAAGCCTCTGGTCCACATATCAGATTCAATGCCCAGGCCCATCAGGAAGAGAACACAATGCTTAAAGAAGGGATTCAGGGACATAGAACCAAAGCTAGAACTCATTTTAGCTCTGTCCTGGACTGGTGTTCCCTAACCCCCTAGGTCTCAGTGTTCTTCACCAAACATGAGGGAAAAACAGGTCATGGTTTTGTCATTAAGAGCTGACACAGCTAGAATTGTGGGTACATAGGTACCCATGAAGGCTAGCTCTTCAAGTCTCCATACCTAAGCCAAGTTCAATTTGCTTGCTCATGTCTTTCAAGTACTGTGGCCTTCAGGAAGGTAGAAGGCAAGTTTCAGTCACCATTATGTGTTACACCCACAAAACATTTGGTATACCCTAGGCATAGCACTCCAAAACTCAGAGGAAAGAAATGAAGGACCAATGAGGCAAACAGCTGGACAACTCTTTCTGATGGGCAGAAAATGAGACCATCATCTTGGAGGACCTTCTGGAGCAGGCTGTGATAGGAGAAGAGAGTAAAGCTTCTCTGGGGAAAGTTCATAGTCTAGTTCAGCCTAGTTCCCTGCACCCAGGTAGGTAAAACCCAGAAATGACCATAGTCATCTTTTGACTGCCTCTTTCTCTCTTTTGTTATGGGGAAAGGATAGGATGAGGTAGAAAGTCCTACAAGAAGGCTGGAGATTCAGAACATCTAGGGATATGATGATGGTAGATGTGAGATCTCAACAGGAAACTCTCGTCCTTCTGAGTGATCAAAGGAGCTACCATGGCCTTCCCTAAGATGTTGTGAGGGACACACTTGGTACTGCCTGAGGCTGGGACACCTGCTTAATCCTGGCCCCAGTTCCGCATTGGTTCAGTCTGGCTTAGATATGGCAGGGCAATGGCAGCTTTGAGCATCCCATTCTCTGGGTTCCTCATATCTACCAAATCTGCCACATGAATTTGTTCAAAGCATAGAACCTGTTATGCCCTTACTCCTCTGAAGTGCAGGAGTGGACACTGGAGGACACTTGCTCAAAGGACCCTTCCTGTTTTAGGGCAAAGGAGACTAGAAGGTTCTATCAGTACATCACTCATGGTTTTGGGCTTGACAGACATGTTGGAGATGATCTCTTGGCTGGAGGACATGGGTAGAATCCTAGAAGTCTCTACCTCCAACTTGGAAAAGCAGCTGGATGTAGTTAGTTCCATATCACCATCACTGTGGACGTGGCCCTTCCTCTCCACACCTATCTAGTGAGGGGATGAGGCTCTCCATCTCTAATGAGATTCGGATGATGCACTAACAGTAGCCACCACTAACACTTCCTGAGTGCATGCTCCATGCAAGGCCTGTGCTGAGCGCTTCTGTAGATTATCAGATCAAATCCTTATTTATGATACCCACAGACACCAAGTACCACATGGTCCTGAGACTGTGCTGAGCAAACTGTGACTTTAAAAAAGTTAAACAATTGAACCAAGATGACAAAATTTATAAATGACAAAGGTAAGACTGTGTGACACCAGATGTGGCATCCTGGCCCACCATGCACTGGTACTCCAAACTTTACACTTAAGACTTAAGGCTGCATGTACTCCATGGTCCCTTTCCTCTGCAGTGTACTACCTAAACCTAAGGCACTCTATTAAAACCCATACTTGTCAAGAAAGTACTGTTTTTTAGAGGTCATCCTACCCATTCCTCTGCCTCTAGCATGTTGGTTCTCCCTTCGTGGTCATAAGCATGTGTGCCTATGTCTACCCCTGCTGCTCCTAGACTCTCTGTCTCTCAGCCTGGCTCCCACAGGCCAGGCTTGACCCAACTTCCCCATATTCACACCACAGTAGGCAGCTGCCCAGAGTTCCATAGGGATGCCCAGAATTGAAGATTCCCACATGGGAACCTTCATGGCCTCCTCACTCACAGTGCCTGCCTTCTCCCTGGGACATGATGAAGACTGCCCCAGCCACTCCCCTTGAGCCCAGAAGCCAAGACAGTTCTCCTGCCCTCTCATTACCACCATTCAGTATTGTCTGTTGCCCCTAGGCTTGTTCAAGTCTCAAGAGGGAATGTACAGTGGCTTGAACAACATTATGATTTGTAAAACCCACTCCTAATTAGTTTGACTTTGAATAAAGAGGGTAATTATTTTTAAATTTATTAACTGCTGCCTGGCCGGAGAAGTTTCCAGATCAAATGACAAGGAGAGGCTATTTCTGCTCAGTGATGTAGCAATTTATATTACTGAATGGTCATTAAAACCTCGGGCACAAAACCACTTGTGTTTCCTGAGCCAAGATAGTGTCCATGTGTCAAATTTCAAACCCAGAGTATAAATTAAGCCATTAATGGTATTTATCAGTTTATCTGGACTTAAAGAACTACTTATTAATTTAAGATAGTCCTGCTACTGAATCTAGGAGATGCTTGGGCTGTGCATGTGAATGGGCACACACACGCATGTGCTATGTCACTATGGTTTGACTGAACAGGGTAAAAAAAAGAAAAAAAAAAAACCCTTCTGATGTGTAAATGAAGTATGAGCCTCTCAGAGCTGCCTAGCGGTTAATTCCTCGCTGCTCTGCAACCCAAACATTTTGGAAGCAGCAGTGTTTTGCAGTATGTATCTGTCATAATATAAAAGGTGTAAAATGATCTCTGTTTATCTCCTCATGTCTTTGCTGTACCCAAACAGAAAACCAGAATGTGACAACAAAGCCGGAGCCCAGCCCCATCATAAGGATGGCCTCCCTGAAGCACCAGCCTGAGCCCACAGAGATCTCAGGGAGAGGTAAGGAGGACTGGGGGAGGTGTCAAATGCACCAGGATAGAAATCCAGGCTAAGTGGAGTCAAAAGGGGGAGAGGTGATGGTACCATCTGCTTAGCTTACACTGGCACTGCAGCTGCTTTCTGCTACCATTCAGTTCTGGGGCTCAATTATAATCGCCAAGTCTCCCATCCTATGTCATATCCTGTGTTAGCTATTCCCTCCCCATGTGGAGCCCTTGGTCAGGGGGTGCCCAGGCTGATCCGAATCAGGGAAATTATATCCTACCCAGAGACAAAGCTGTGGGCATCAGAGTGTTAGGAATTCTTAGTTAAGTGGGTCATGAGGATCGCCAGGACAGGACCATGAGTTAACTGACAGCACAGGCTCTCCCTGACCTGTTCAGTCCACAGGCTCACAGAACGGCATGCTGCAGTGCAGGCAGCTGAGGGAAGAGCACTGGAGTTGGAGGTGAGTCAGGTTTCAGCTCGGCATCTCCTACTGGATAACTTGTGGGCCTCCATCTTCCTGTCTAAAACTGGTCATCCAGGGCTCTTTATAAACTGATGGAGCAACAGCACCAAGCAACATCAGCAGTAGTGTACTCTCCCCAGGGTTTCCATTCCTTCTCCTCTCCAGATCTCTTCTCTGTTCTCCTGTTAGCTCTCTGGTGACAGCAGCCACCTCACTTGGCTTGTCTGATTCTAGTGACTTTAGTTTTTCTTTCTTTCTTTCTTCCTTCCTTTCTTATTTTTTTAAAATTTTTTTGAGTCAGGGTCTCTCCATGTCCTGAAGCTTACTATGTAGACCAACTAACCTTGAACTCAGAGATCCTCCACCTGCCTCTACCTCCCAAGTGCTGGAATTAAAGGTGTGCACCAACAAACCAGCCAGTATTATTTTCAATATTCCTTTGGGAACCCCTCTCCTGTGGTTCCCCTTTATGTGTGTGTGGTGGGGGGCAGGGCCTCATGTACCCTAGGGTGGCTTTGGATTCAGTATGTAGCTGAAAATGATCTTAAATTTCTAGTCCACCTACTTCCACCTCCAGAGATGCTGGGATTACAGGCATGCACCACCATGGTCTGTGTATGTGGTGTTGGGTGGCATGGAACCCAGAGATTCATGATGCCAATAAGCACTCTGCCAACTGAGCCCCAACATTGGCTCCTGAGAACTCCTTTCTAAATCAGAGATGGTGAATGGAGTTCACATGGTCTTTCACTGACATTAAGGGCAGTCTGAGGGGTACGACAGGGTTTGGTAGGAAGAACTACCAATAGTGATAAAGGAACCCTGCCATGCATCAGGAAGAGGCTCTTGAGTGACACAGGCCTATCACTGAGTGCCTGTTCTTTACTAGTAGGTAGCTGATGCTCTTAGCTTCTGGAGTAGTTTGCCTGTATCCTATACCCAGCTTCTACCTTGGCCTTTCATTACAATTCTCGACTCTTCACCCTTGCCAGACTTTAGTTTCCTCGGTCTTTACTGAGAAAGTCACGTGTGATCTAAGTGCCCATCACTTTTTCTCCACATAAACCGACACCAGGTAGTTGACTTTTCTCAGATGGACCTTCTCTTTGCTGGCAGAAAGCCACAAGGTGTCTGAGAGAAAGCAAAGTTCACAGACCACCCTTTGGTCCCTAGTGTTCTTAGAACATGGCCATGCTATTACTACCTCCCAAATATGTGCCAAAGAGAAAACAGTCAGCAAGCACCTGAGGCTGTCTGAGAGTAACCAACCTGATGCTTCCCCTCAGGACTCTGCTTCCCCAGCCTCTGGTTTAGAAGGAAGCTTGCTTCCTGCTGCTGTGAATTTAGTCCAGATGGACAGAGTAAAGCTCCATGACAAAGCCGGCTCAAAATTCCCCTGAGTTACCCCAGGTCAGAATTCCCAGAGTGGGATTCCTGAGTCTGCATGGTCTAGCAATAAGAAAATGGTACCAGAATCCAACCTTATCTTCCTTTGTCCCCTCTAGAAACTGTAGTTGCTTGTTTCCAAGATGGCTGCCACCAATTTCTCTTTCCCTATGGGTTCTCACCACTTCCCCACTGAGAAGGGAAATCTGGGTTTTACTCCTTTATACCTGGGACTGACTTGCGACAATTTTAAACAGTAAAATAAAGCAGAGGTGAGACTGTATGCTTCTAGTTGTTTTTGCAGCTGTAATAGGGCTGGTATCATGTGCTTCCTGACTCCCCTAGCCTGAGGTATTATGTCTTCAGTAGAAACAGACAGAGGCTAGACTACTGCTGACAGGCTGAGCTGGAGGAGTTCTAAGTCAGATGTGTGGTCAGAGAAGTCACTGTGACCCACCCCAGAGGACTCTACAGAGGGTGCCAGCCCCAATCATCACCCAATGGCAGCCACAAGAGAGTCCAAGTGAAAACCACCCAGCTGAGCCAGACCAACCCTCAGAACACTTGGTTTCTCTAAGGGGCTCCTGGAGTGATGTCACACGCAGCAACTGACAGCTGGGACACTATCTCTGGTCAACTTGCAACACAAGTTCCATGGTGGTCTTCCACACATATAAGCCAAGTCAAAAATCCTTCAGTGCAGCTTGGGGATGTCACTCAGTGGTGGCGTGTAAGAGGCCTGGATGTAATCTCCAGTTCCCCCCAAGACTCCCCAATGGACTATCTTCCCCCCCTTCTCTATACAAGTTTGTGTATGTATATCTACCTATATTTACATATGTATATCCATATTTATCTATGACAATACATGAGGTGGCATATGTAGGCCACTAGTTAGTCTTCCTGACAATGACAGATTACATAGGCACGCAATACACCTTCACTCAGCTTTCAAAGCTATGCTACACATGGCATGCAGCATATCTTCACTTTCAAAGTATACAGTTTAATGGATTTTAATAAATTTTGTAGTCATCACCACAGTTGATTCTAGAATATGTTTGTCTCCCCCCAAAATAAACTTTGTATCCATTAGCAGTCAATACCTATTTATTCTCAACATATGCAGTCTCTGACACCTACTAATGTGCTCTGGATCTGTACAGCTTTGCCTGTTCTGTGTACTACATATGAATGAACGCCATGTAACACATGGACTTTGGTATCTGACTTCTTTCAACGAATATATTTAAGGTTTAGCCATGCTGTAGCATGTATCAATACTTCAATCCCTTTGACAACTAAACTGCATTCACTGAACATATATACCTACTATTTTGTTTATCTGGTAATTGAGTGACACTGGGTTACTTCCACTTAACTGATGCTATGGATAATTCACACTCAAGTTTCTGCATGGACACACATTTTCGTCTCTTTTGGTTGACAGGAGGGAGCAAAACTGCTGTGTAATCTGGTGAGTCTATGTTTAAACCTCTTAAGAGCTTCTAGGTGGTTCTCCGAAGTGGCTGTGCCTCCCTCTCCCCTCACACTGGTAACATATGAGGGTTTTTGGTTTTTCCATATTCTCAGCAACACTTGCCATTATCTCTGTCTTTTCTGAGAGCCACATCCTGATGAGCTAAGTGGTATCTCATTGTGGCTTGATCTGCATCTCCCTGATGGCTAGTGGCGTAAAGCATCCTTTTATGTGTTCTTTGGCTATGTTTATCTTTGGAGTTATGTGACATTTCCTTCACTCATTTTCTTCTTTAGTTATTTGTATTGTGTTTTTGGCTTGCAAGAGCTCTTTATATTTCCTAGCTATAAATTCCACATGCTATTTGCAAATACTATTTTCCATCTCTTTGTGATAGTTAATCTTCAGTGTCAATATGACTGGATTTGTGATCACCTGGGAGGCACACCTCTGGGCCTGTCTGAGGAGCTGTTTGCAAGGAGGTTTAGCTGAGGAGGGACATGGTAAACTCGAAACCTCAAAAAGGGAGCCAAAATAAACCCTTCAGTCCTTATGCTGCTTTTGTCAAACACTTTATCACAGTGGTAAAATGAAACAAGTAACTAACACATCCCTCAGAAGAACTCTTAGCAAATACAGAATAAAGCCCAGATTCTGGGGTGGAGAGACCTGCCTTGTTTCTGTGCTCACTGGCTGCCTTGCTCCCTGCTCTGCACATTGCTCTTCTGATGAGGCCCCATCTGGCCTCAAGACCTTTCCAAGTGCAGGTCCCGCTACCCAGGCACTCCTCCCAGGGGCGACTGAGTGGCTCATCCCTTACCTCTGGCTTCTGCTCAGATGTCACCTTCCTAATGAAGCCTTCCTCCTCCCTGGCCATTTTAAGTACCACTTTGCTTCCTCTCATTTTCTCCCACTCATCTGTTTTTTTCTTTTCTTGGCATCACTCCTTTTACTTTTCATTGTGTCACATACTCGTGGCTCATACTACGCCCCAGCAGCAACCTCCATTCCATAAGAGCCAGAACCATCTGTGTTGTGAGCTACCATATCCTAAATCCCTCCAGCAGCCTGGACACACTTCAAGAATGCAATAAATACTTGTTAAATTGTATCAACCAACTACTGTCCATTAAATACTTAGTATGAGCCAAACACTCTTTGAAGCACTTCAGGTAAAATATTTTATTTAATCCCCACAAAGCACTGTTTGACAGATCCATATTGTCACCGCTCCACTTTCTTTTTTTTTTGGTTTTTCGAGACAGGGTTTCTCTGTGTAGCCCTGGCTGTCCTGGACTCACTTTGTAGACCAGGCTGGCCTCGAACTCGCAAAGATCCGCCTGCCTCTGCCTCCCAAGTGCTGGGATTAAAGGCGTGCGCCACCACCGCCCGGCAACCGCTCCACTTTCTAATTGATGAGGAAACCCAAATGAAAAGACATTGAGTAATGAATCCACGGTTCCACTTAGGAACTGCCCCAGTCAGGATGAAACCTGGGCACTCCAACCTCTGAACTGCCATACTTGTTCCTGTTCCTGCCTTCGGCAAGTCCCTGCCCTCTTTTAAGACCCCTCTTCTTCATTTTTGACCTAACAGTAGGCTCCCTGTTAATTTACAGGATTCCTGAAAGACTAGCCAAGAGGGATCATAGAAAGCAAAGCTTGGCACATGGTGAATCACCAACCAGTGTGAACTTTGGCCACGATGGCATTAGGGTTGTCAATCATTGGGCTGGGCTGAGATGATGCTGGTGTTGTGTAGTCAGCACTGTGGAATCTGATAGAGCTCTACCTCTGTCGGTTAACACTGTTCAAATACACCCCTGTGTGAAGAGGGATGTGCTAGAGGTGATGACTCAACTTGTTACAGAGGGAAGATCACTCGCTGTGGCTATACCAGGGCTTCTGAATTTCACCAGAGAGTGTGTGAAGAGGGTTCCGGCAACACCACAGACTCCTCAGGGCCTTAGCAAGAACATACTCGACACCTCGGGAAGATGGAAGCTCAGTGGCTTTTACAGACAGAATCTTGGCCTAACTCAGAACAGCTGTTCTCATGGGGAAACTGCCCTATCTGTAATGCCTGCCCAGCCCCATGGACAGGAGTCTACACAATCCCATTCCCATCCACAAAGACCCTGGACATGATGATACCATGTTTTCCAGGAAGAGGATGTCACCAAATCCCCCCGACCTCCTTCACACTGTAATACTGGGTAGTCTGGGGAATGGAGTCAGGGACACTCACCAGTATGGGTCTGTCTGTGTGTCTCCAGGGCATCCTCCTTTGAGAACTGGGCACCACACTGATCACACACAAAGGCTTTGGCACCCGCTGAAAGAAAGAAATGGCTAACATTAAAACCATAGTCAGGAGGGTGTAAAGCATCCTGGGTGCTAGGGGAACAGCTAGGATACCTGTGGAGATTCTGACTGAAAGACAATCCACAGTCCTAGTAGAGAGCCCAGGCCTGTCTTGGGCAGGCTGCTACCCATTCAGGTCTCCCAGGGAAGAAGAAATAAAATCAGTGTGACTAAAACAGAGTCTAGGTAAGATTCTCCAAGAAGATGAAAGGCCAGTTCTGCTGGATGGGTGGATAGGAGCAAAAAAGACACCAACAAGGAGGGACATGCACTGTTGCCTTGTAATTCATGAGAAAGTATACACTATTAATATCTACACATCCTCTGGCTCAGTATGTGCAAATGTAACTCATCGGTGACCCCCTAACTACCACTTGAATCTGGCCACTTAAAGCCCCTGCAAAATTCCCAGTACTTTGAAGATTATTCTAAACTCCTCCTAGGATGCATCCAGCTCTTGTTTTTTTCTTTTTCCTTTTCCAATTAATTCATTTTACAATCCGATTATGGCCTCCTCCCTCCTCTCCTCCCAGTCCCATCTTCCACCCTCTTCTCCCTCCCTTTCTCCTCAGAAAAGGGGAGCCACCTCTCTCCATACCAACCCATTCCAGCTCATCAAGTCAGATCAGGCCTAAGAGCAACTTCTTCCATTGAGGCCAGACATTGCAACCCCACTAGGGGAAAGTGATCTGAAAACTGGCAACAAAGTCTCTGTCAAAAGGCAGTCCCCCTCTCCACTTGTTAGGATGCTCCCCTGAAGACCCGGCTGCCAATCCACTGCTTATGTGTGGGGGGCCTAGGTCCAACCTGCCTAATGTTTGACTGTGAACCCAGCTCTTGTTGGCATACTCTTCCATGCTTCATTATCCACCTCACTCTCCTGTAGCCAGAGTGTGTTGCAGTGACTTCCTGATGGGGCTCCCTCCTTCTTCCCCATAACTGTCCATTCTTCCACACCTCCTCTGCCTCTCTGCATCCCTCAGACCCTCAAATCCCTAGTTATCACCGAGGCCTCTACTTTCGTACCTGTGTCTGGGCACGGTGACTCATCTTTCTGCTGCCCCAACACCCTGTGAGCCGGACTCTCTGAGAAATCATTATTATCTTGTCTATTGCTCTATCTGCCTCACTCATGGTGGGAGCCTATGACAACCTGAACTCCATCGATATTCTTAGAGTCAGCAAGAGCCATGCTTAAAAAGTTCAAAGCAACAGGGTAGCTGGACTTTTACTACCTGTGGGTTCTTCCCCTCCCCCCTTTATTCTCCTCTCCCATTTCATCCCCAAACACTAGATAGGAAAGAAACAAGGATAGAAGGGACAGAGGAATTAAAAAAAAAATCCCTGAATCTAATTTCTTTTGTTTCTTCTTTGATCATGGCTACTAACAAAGCACAACCAACATCCTTAAACCACCTAGGACCACTGACTCCTCCTCCGGGGGGGGGGCAGCATTTATACCCTCTGAAAGGCTCCCAGAATTCCAAACATCACACAACTGCAGAAACTATGTGAGCCTGGCAAAACAATGCTTCTGCTAGAGCACGAAGGAAACAACAGTCAGCTGCTGCGGACAGTCCAAACCAGCCCTATATCCCCACACCTGGGATTAAAACAAAAACACATCCTTATAATATTTCTGTGTTTTTTAAAGAAACCAAACTTCCATAATTCTCACTACATGACAGTGTCACCATGTCAGTGTGAAACGTCACACCAGTGGCTCAGTAGTTACCTGCATCTCATCTGAGGGTCACCAGTCTCAGTCTTGGTGCTTTTCCTTCAAAATGTCTTCAATATGAATCTCTCCACTGTATGGGGATAATCCTCACCTATCCTGACCTTTGCAGTATCCTGCCTGACACACTGGAAGACTCAAGGTTGGGTTTATATGGTCTAATCCTCCTTTCAAGGCCATGTAATTCCTCATACTTCTTTATACAAGAGACTTGGAATTTGTACCAGTTCTCAGTTCCTTCATTTAACCTCAGGGTCTTCCATTAACTGATCCATGGAGCCAAACAACTCCATAACCAGACTGTCCCTTAGCAACTTTTTTAGGTGATGCCTGACTCCCTTTGTGTCTGTTCTGTTCTCACTCCTGTGTATAATCATTTCGTGTTCAAGACCATGTACCAAGGGCATGCCCTCCCCTCCAGCAACTGCTGCTCTGCCCTTCCAATCTGCTCTGTTCTGCTCAACTTATCCAGGCTCTTCCTTATGTGTGTCCAAGGGTCTGAGTAACACCTTGTAAGAGCCAGACAATTTTTTTTGCATATTTTCAGCCCCTACTGCTATTTTCAATCCGCCTAGGATTTCCCACAGATTTACTTTATACCAGGCATGATGCTAAGTGCAGAATATGTACTACTTAATCAAGTCCAAACAGTAACATCTGGAGTCTGTGCCACTACTGCCCCCTACTCAGCAGATGAATAACCAACCACAGGCTCAAAGAGGTTAAGGATGTGCCAGCTGTAACACAGAAAAGGCAGACATAGATGTATATCTCAACAGCCTGACTTCAGAACCCTTAATTTACCTTATCTTCAGCATCTTTGGGCTTCCATCTGCAAAGAAGCCTTATAGATAACTAGGCAAGCTCCCCACTCCCTTCCAACAACTGAACAAAACTAAATCCAGTTAGCCATTTTATGTCTCAGGGCTTCATGTCAAATTGCATTTGGAAAAGTCATTCCAGTACTTGTTTTTTTAAAAAAAATGAGGATGGACATGATTGTACATGCAAATTTATAAGGCCAGCACTCAGAAAAATGAAGCAGAAGGATCATAATTCAAGACCAGCCTAAGGCTACATGGTAAGTTCCAGGTTAGCATGGGCTACAAAGAAAGACTTTGTCTCAAAAGAATGAGACTGAAAGTCCATGCTTTAAGGAATAAGAATCAAAATACAGAGATTTAAACACCAAAGAACAGGTTTTTTAATCTTTTTAAAAGATTATTTATTTTGTGTATGTGAGTGCTCTGTTTTTACGCACATCAGAAGAGGGAATTAATCTCATTACAGATGACTGTGAGTCACCATGTGGTTGCTGGGAATTGAACTCAGGACCTCTTAAAGAGCGGCCAGCGCTCTTCACCACTGAGCCATCTCTGCAGTCCCCACAAAACAGTTCTTATCAATGATGAGTACAAGGACTGTACAGCAATGGCGACCTCAACCTCACTGACACCTATATTCCCAATAATGAACAGGTTATACATATGCTCGGCACCAGAATTGACTGAAGAAAAGAGAATGAAAGCAATTCAGGGCAGATATGAAATTTCTCTTCTTGAAGAGACTTCAAAATAATGACAGTCATCTGCCTCAGGTGACTGAGGCTGAGTTATTTACCTGGAGGCAGGAAGAGGCCAATGACAACCTTTGGGTGTCTCTGAAAGCCATCTGATATCCTCAGGCCAAGCACCTGGCCCATGGCTTACAGAGCTTTGAAAATGAAGCCAAGAAAACTTCTATGGGGACGGTGGCAAAGCGGTGTCCGTGTGTTCGGAGGTGACAGCTAAGGCCACTTTCATCTATGTTCCAGGGAGGGAGCATTCAGGAAGTGCTTCAAAAAGCAGAGAGGGTCAGTATGGGGAAGCAGGGCTGGACAGAGTTCCAGCTCCCTCACAATGAGCAACTTCCTTCCCCTTGGCCTGAATCATTAACCATCAATGATTTTTGGTGGTTTTGCAAGGGATCTGATTCACTTTGCTTCTATCTGTTCTCACAGCTCCCAAGACTGGGAGGGTGGGCACCTCGTGGGGCTCGGCTACTGCTTTGGAGCCCTGAAGTCTTATAGTAATCAAGTTAGGAACCCAATAGTGCTGTGAGCTTCAAAGGGATGTGGTGTGGAGAGGTTCTTAGAAACAGCCATCAATGGGGCTGCAGGGAGTGGCTCACTTTCAAAGCTGATGAACAGAGAAAGGAGGAAGGGAGGGAGGGAGGGAATGAAGAAGGTGCACCCTCACCCAGCGTTCAGATGAAGGTAAAAACAGATCAGCACACACCATCTACCAAAAAAGTGCTTCCTCAGTCTCTGCCTGACCGCATCTGGTGGCCTTCAATGTCCCCTTCGCTCCACACTTGCCTAAGTCACGATATTAAGCGCAGCGTGTGAAAAGCCCCTCTTCCCCAAGGGGCTCTGTGTCAGCCTCCACGTTCCACAGACAAGGGGCTTGCTCCCATTCACGGAAGGGGGGGGGACTACTGTTCTTCCAGCCCCTCTGCAGAGACACTCATATCCCACACTCTCCAGGGCATGGATCTAAGAGTGCACCAGACAAAAATCCCCTCTCCCAAGAAGGCTGTACATTAAACTGTCTCTGTAATGGCTGGCTCAGAGGCAGAAGTATTTGGCAGTCCTGAAATTAAAAGTGATAAATTTCCTCGCCAAGCTTTGATCGATAATAGAGGCCTCATCTGTTAATCAATAAGACAGTCTCTGCCTGTTTACTGTGCATATGTTGTTCACTGCTGCCTTACGTATGATGTCAGGTTTGCATTCAAAGCAACTCAAATGTGTATAAACTACCCGGCCATTCCTGAAATACATTACAGTGACATCACCCAGCCCCCGACACATTTAGAAAGCATCAATGGAAAGGCTGGGGGATGGGGTGTCAAAAATGGCCATGCCAGCTAAGAGAGGGTGGGTGCATATGGGCCTAGCAGCTACATTTATCCTGAGGCTCATCCTAGAGCCAAAAGAACTCCAGGAACACAGCTCTAAAGTAGTCTTGATTGTCACATCCTTCTTATATGAAGCTGTTTCATGGGTACCCATCAATAAATCCAGGAGGTAGGTGACAGAGTCCTCATGGAGCTTATAAACAACATGCAAAAGCAGTTTGTTTTGTTTTTTAAAGAACAAAACAAGCAAGGTAGTAGTGTGTGATTCAGAGACAAGCTGGGTGAGGAGGGATAAAGGGCAGGGCTGTTGTTTTAAGAGGGTCAGAGCAGCAGCCTCAGATGAGTTAGCATCTTTGTGGGGAAAACAGAAGAGGGGAGGCAGGAAGAAACAAGGCTACTGTCATGAAATATCCTCTTAGCAAACCAAGACAAGGAGACCAGGCTGGATAGGCATGGAAGTCTGTGAGGAGTAGCAGGCAGAGCTGAGAAAGGGACCACTTTCTCTGGACCACTGGAGACAGATGTTAGATAGAAGAGGAACGGTAACAGGAAGGAAAGGGAGCTGATCCCATCAAATCCTTTCTACCAATCACAGTGAACCAAGGAGAAGTGTGGCCCAGGCCTGAATCAGACACTCGATGTTGTGGACATCACACAAGACTCAAGTCTTCCCACCTCAATGAACTCACGGCTCCCCAGCTATAAAACGGGTTTGACCGTATCTGTCCAATTCTCTTTGATTTTTTTTTATTACATTTTATCTTATTGACGTGGGGCAGGGCATGCTATGGCAGGAATGTGGAGGTCAGTTCTCTCCTTTCACCATGTAGGTCTCTGGGATAGAATTCAGGTCCTCAGGTTTGGTGACAGGTTCCTTTATGCAGTGTGCCATTCCACTGACTCCTCTGTTGTTCCTTTGAGGCCAATGCCAAATATTAATAAACACAGAACTCCTTGTTGCTTAGAGATCACTGGTGTTATTAATACCTCCCAAGGTGGTCGCGTTGTGGTAAAGGGGCTCGGGAGCTGGGTCAGACAGAGAAGTTTGAATTTGGCAGAGGAACTCACCACACTCAACAAGCTCTCTAACGGTGACTGTGCCATGTCACCTGTGAAATGGGGTCCAGAAGAGTAGGTCCCTCAGAGAGCTAGCGAGTGAGTCAAGGGCACATCCTCCTTATTGTGGGACCAGTGAACAGTAGCTACCCCATCGTTGACACCCAGTATTCCTTTAAAACGCTCCCTTTGTACAATTAAAGTATGATTGATTTTACTGAGATTCAATGCACTGGTGTTTGAGGGCCATTTATCTTGCATAGAGTGAGTCTCACGTTTGTAAAGATGTTATTTCAAAACATAATTCAAAATGAACACACCTCCCTTGTCCTGTTGATTTAAAAGGGAGTGATTGTTTGGTTGAGGGGAACAGAAAAATCTGCCACAGAACCAATATGTCAGCATCAATAGTAATTCAGTTACCTAGCTCTTAGATCTTTTGGGGATGAGCCCCTAGAGCCTCCTGCACTGGGCCTGCTTCCAGTTTCTGTCCTGTCTTCCCCAGCACACTGGAAGCCCTATAGGAGTACATGAGGGTATAAAACTGTTCTGGGAAGGAGGCAGTGGGCATTCAGAGCACTCCCAGGCTGTTCCTTGGGGGTGGGGTGGGGTAACACAGTCCTGACCCTACACCTTCTGGGTTCTCTACAGCCCCTTTGTAGAAAACTCCAGGATATGTTTGTTTCTGGCTAGGACTCAGAAAGTTCCCAGGGGAAAAAAAAGCAGGTTAGAAAATTGGGGCTCCCATTTCCTCTTGGCCCACTGTGCACCCAACAGCAGCAAACTCCTTCTTTCAGTATACTCTGAGTCTCCCATCTCCTGGCAGACTTCCCTCAGGAGGCCAGGACAGAACACTCATTTCCTTTTGGGAACACCCTCACCTCTAAGTATATCTGAGGGTCAATAAGCTTGATTGTTAGAGACAGACAAGCAGATATCCTTGCTCCTACCCAATTCCCAGGGACCCCCACATACCAGAGCCCAAGGAGGTTCTCGGTGTCACACTGAGGTACAGAGAGTCACCTAAACAGCCAGGGTATTTCCAGAGTCACTGTCCCTTCCTAAACCCTGACTTCCTGGTCCCACCTAGGTTAGACAGAGGCCACAGGTAAATGCACAATCAGGTAAAAGTTTGGTGAGAAGAAAAGATGTAGATACTACAGCTTGACTGAGGCTGCAGCTAATCTAAGGTTTCAGCAAGGGAGGGTGGCTCACCCCCACCCCACCCCCACATCCCTGGCTCACAGGAATCAAATCAAGACCAGTCAAAGGCACTAGCAAAAACATAAAAGCTCTATCTATCTATCTATCTATCTATGTACCTATCTATCTAATGCCAGGATTCCAATGACAGCAGACCTGAGGCCCAGTGGAAGCCATAACACTCCCCACATTGGTCTCCTCCTCTGGCCCAGTCTTCTTGACAACACATAGCACCTTCTCCCTCTTCTTCCTAACCAGCAATGGGGTTGGGAGTAGGGGCTGGGGTCCTGGGAATGCAGCAATCAATAAAAAATACCACATTACAATCATGTACAAAGGGATATCTCTTTAGGGAGGCAAGGCCGAAGCCAAAAGAAAAACAAAATTAAAAAATCCCTCCCTCTTCAAAGCCTCCCCAACCCCCAAGCTAATAATTTTTGGAAAAAGGAACTGCTGGGGGTGGGGGTGGGGTGGGGGTGGGGACACCTACTGCCTTGCCAGCATCTGATGTCGAGTAGTGTGTCCTTTTTTTTTTTTAAATTCCTCTCCATTTTAAAATAAACATCTTGAATGTTCTGATGAGATATGCAAGCCTGCTTACATAAGGAAGTACAGAGTGTACCAAAACAGCAGACCCAAAAAAAGCATAAGCTGTCAGAACAATGAGTACAGACTCGGGCATTTTACAACAGGCCACGGTGTACAGTTTTATTTACAGTACCTCTTATCAGACAGAGAACAGCACACTGGCTGCCAGTTCCAAAGGCCGGCACTGCGTGTTCCTTCCCTCAAGGAGCTGTGTACTCCCAGAGAGAGCTGCCTGCAGCCTCACGCCCTGTTTTGGCTCTCCCTAGCTCCTGCTTTCTCCTTTATCAACACAATGAAAAACTGGGAAGGATCAGTTTTTCTAAGGGACACAGGACAGAACAGGGGGAACAGGCAAGCAGATGTTACCGAATGGAAGCCCACCAGTCCCAGGGGTGGCCCAGGATGTGGCTTTCTGGTGCTACAGTTGACACTGCAATGGGAATACTGACCCCACTCACTGTAAAATAGGAGGTAGGGAGACCAGGAATTCGAGGTCCCAAATCAAAGGGAGGGTACAGAAAGTCAAAGGTGTGTGGGGTGTGGCAGGTGTCATGTGACTTGGGGAAGGCTAGTTTGTATACAACTCAGGGTGCACTCTGCACAAGATGAGAATTTGGGATGAGTTGGGGCAACGCCAGGCACTACTAGATCTAAGAGAACAACACCCACCCAGCCAATGTAACACTGTAGTTGGAGGAGCAGCATGGTGCCCTCAGATTTTTCAGGAATCCTATTGTCTGTCTCAGGTCCCATACGAAGAACAACACCTTGTCCCATATTCCTACCACTTCAACCATAAAGGCTTGGGAAGAACTTCTGCCATCATTCTTAGCACCAGAGTCTGCCATATGGTGTACACCATAGTCTCAGCACTTGGAAGAAAAAACAAGAGGATCAGGAGTTCAAGGTTAGCTTTAGCTACGTGAGACCCTGTATGAGGCTTTAGAAAACGCTCCCCCCAACACACACAATGGAAAGCTGAATAGTAATGTCATTGAAAACATTCATTATAGGATAAAAGAAACCTAGGCTCAAATCTCAATTCTATCATTCCTAGCTATTGCTCTGAATGAGCGAGTTGTTTCCTGTGATTAATTTAAACTATAATGTAAAGTCTTTAGCCCCACACATGTATATAGTAAATGTTCAATAAATGCTACATGTCATAAACATCAATAAACCTACCATTAGATTCTCCAAAGTTAATATATTAGATGCATAAAACAAACAAGTGAGGCAGGGTCATACTATATAACAATTAGAATACACTTTCCACCCCAGAAAAGTGAGAAGAAAAAAAGAGGAGAAAAATCATCCCCTTTGATAATTCTTCATTCAGCAGAAGTTAAGGAAGGACAGGTGTATGTCACTACTAAGCAGTGTGCCTTTCAGGGGACTCCATTACAAAGCAACAGTTACAAGGACAGAGAGTGTCTGGGAGGTCAAGGACAAGGTGTCTCTCCAGTCCATTCCCATCATCACTCTTGGGAAATTTTTAACACCATCATTATCTTCTAGCCACCCAGAAGGTAACACGCAAATCCATTGATTGCTGAATTATTTCAAAGAAAATCCAAGTCTGATGGTAAATGGATTACACACACACACACACACACACACACACACACACACACACACACACA
>CAJQZJ010034312.1:2594446-2609988 GCA_907164525.1 Lophiomys imhausi
CAGCCTTCCTTCTCCTGTGTCATCTTTCAAACTTCTACCTGCTCCTCTGCAGTCTCCACAACGTGTGACTCCAGACCCCAAACCTCAATCAAGACCAAACTAGCTCACAGCAGGCCTCTGCCAGACACACCAGGCTGTTTCCATGGAAGGACTCAGGCTGGGAGGAGGGGGCAGTCGTCACCCAAGGCAACAGCTCACTCCAAAAGTCTCACCTCCTGGCTTTTGTCTGTCCTGGGCTCATTTAAGGAAAGTAACTGAGGAAGACTCCAGCAAATCAAAAGTTCCAGAGCATTCTCCCTTTACCTGGAGTTACCTTGTTACTGAAAAGACTGTGGCCTTGCATAATTACACCAGCAGAACTCAGTGCCAATGAGCTCTGGGTGCTCAATTAGCTCCTAATAGCCATCGAGAGAACTGAGAGGTTTAATCCGCCTACCCCAGAAGGCTTTTTATCCCAACTACCTAATGAAAACTTTAGAACTTGGGATTTTTTTTCCTTTCCTCTGGCAAGTGAAAGAATTCTGTTCCTCTGGCAAGTGAAAAAATTCTGTTCCAAATGGGCTTGGCTCGGAGAAAGAGAAAGGACTGTGCCAAGTACTAAGGGCTGGGATAAGGGGTTGAGTCTAGAAGATGTGCATGTGCCATATTGAATCTCAGACCCCACCAAGTCCCTTGCTCCTGCCTTCAACCCGAGGGAGCCAGTTCAGTCTTACTGATGCACACATAGGGGCATTTCACATGTGACCTAAGGAGATGGTTTGGGGTTCGGGTGACGTTTGGCTGGGACAAGTGCTCAGAGATCCTCCATTGGTCCTCAGTGTGGCCCAGTAGCGTCAGTTGACCCAGAGGCAATGCTCTAAGCACTGTATTCAAAGGGTGAGGCTTGCAGAACTCTCTCTCATATCTACCTATCTCTTTCTCTTTTGGTTTGCTTGAGATTGCCCATAGATCCTTGTGCATGGCAGATAAGTAATTTTACTACTAAGCCATACCCCACCCCCCCCCCCCCCCTTTCTAATGTAGCCCAAGCTGGCCTGTAATTCTCAATCCTCCTGCCTCTCCTTCTCAAGTGCTGGGATGCCGGGCACCCACCCATACCTGGCAGTTTTCATTTGTCACTGGAGTGCTTCTCAATCTGCCAATAAGGGGGACTACAATACTCTCGAGTACCCGAGGACACTGGATTATAAACCTTTGATAATCGCTGTGGACACCAGGAGCAGAAGAGCAGAGGTGCCTGGCTGGCTGGTTCTAGCTCCCAGATGTTCTTGCTTCTTCTCACCTGAACAAGTAAGACAACCCCCACCCTATCCAAGGGATATTCTCACAGCTCCAAACTTCATAGCATCCACTCATTTCCCTTGTGGGGACAATAACACCCTTCCCTTTCCAGGCCCATGCCTTTGTGTTAGCTAACCCACCAGCAAAGGCAGTAAGGACAGTAGCACCAACTCTCAGTCTGCTCTGCCTGGGTTTGCACACCACTGGCCCCCAGGTCAGCTGCTAACTGCTGAGTTCATACGTGATGGTATCACCTCTCCTCCCTCTAAAACAGAGCCACATGTGGGTGGGATCCAGAACAGCAACCTGAGTTTCATTGCAGCCCAACTTTCATAATCTGGTTCCCGCTAGGTGAAGATTTCACATCTACACCGCCCCCCCCACAGATGGTTCCAGCACCCCCAGGGTGTGCCTGGAGACAATGAGGTTGTTATACAGCAGACACAACAGTCTCATGTCAAAAGGCCACAGCTTCCCTGGACAAGGTCTGAAAGACTGGGGAGACCACACCTTTGTGATAAGTCACACTCCAAGATGCAGGATGCCTGTGGGGCTAGTGACATCCCACATGCTCCCTCTTATCAGAGTGGCAGCACATGGTGACCTTCCCTTTTACTCCTGACCCCAGGGTGCCTTCCCCTGGAGAAGATATGAGGCCACAGGTAGCTGCCTCTTTCTGTCCCTCCTCTCCATGGGGCATGGTGATGGTGAGGAGCAAAACGGTGAAGCTGCACTGACTGACCTATGAATCTTCTAGAGATGTTCCCAGAACCATCTTCCCCCAGCCCTCCAAAGCAACGCAGAAGAGTGACAATTGTCAGGCAGTCATGGAACACACACTGTCCTGGCCCAGCAGGAAAGGTTAGTAAACCACACCCTGTGCAGCACCCAGCACTGTGCTTCCCACCTCAGAGCCCCAGAAGACTGAAGTCCTCCTTGTCTTCGATCTCCAATCTCACCTCTCCAAATCTCTAAGGCACCAGGAGCT
Source organism: Lophiomys imhausi (assembly GCA_907164525.1). Taxonomy (NCBI): domain Eukaryota; kingdom Metazoa; phylum Chordata; class Mammalia; order Rodentia; family Muridae; genus Lophiomys; species Lophiomys imhausi. Next base: position 2,596,716 of record CAJQZJ010034312.1, read on the forward strand.
TAACAAACAGAAAAGCGGGAACTGTGACTGACAGTCAACAGTGTGGAGCCAGGGTCAGGCACGGGGAGGGATGTAGGTGGGGACCAGCCCTGCCACCCCTGGCTTTCTGATCCTAGACAGGTTAAGCAATGGACACTTTAAGTCTCAGTGTCCTCACCTATAAAATGGTACTTGAGTGTCAGCACTGTCAGAATCCCAGTACTCCACTATGCCTGCAACGCAGCAGGCACACAGTAAATGGAAGTGCTTCTCTCTCTCTCTGTCTTGAGCCATTCCCACATACCCAAAGTCATTCATTTATCCCGTAGGTATTTACTGGTTGCCTATTAGGTGCTAGGCTATAGGGAGGCAAAGAAACGGGGCCTCTGCCTCCCTCTTCTGGTCCAGACAGCTGGTCCCAGGGCTGGAGGAAGCAAAGGAGAGCCTGGGTGCATTTCCTGCCCCACCCCCATTCACTCACACAAAAAGCCAGGTTCTAACCACCATTCAGGTCCCTATGCTAGGTGTTATGAGAAAACAGAAATACATAAATCACATGCTCCCAAGAGGTCTAGGTCCTGGTACATGAAAGAGGCAAGTGAATTAAACACACACACACACACACACACACACACTCCTTAACAAAGAAGGTGACAGATTATAAGCAGGGATGGAGAGGAATTAGATGGAGAGGGCCTCCTGTGCTGCCCAGTCAGCCACACCCTGGGGCTGAGTGGGCTGACTTGCAAAAGATAGGAAAGAAGGGACCAGTCTCTGGTCCTAGCACTGTTCCTAGCATGGGGAACAGGCAGGATTTTATTTAGAAAGGAGGCAGGTCAGAGCCTCTTCTGGCAATTTCTAAAACTTCCTGGACAGAATCAGTCCTATCAAAATCTCTGTGTGGGGCAGGTGAATCACTGAACAGCTGCCCCTGTGACAGAAGAACCTTGCCATGTAAAATGGAGGGTCTCTTCCCAAGGAAAGAGGGACTGGGGGGGAAAGGGGGGGCTGGTGAAAACATGGGTGAGGGTTAGAGCAAACTAGCACAGAGAATTTATGCATTGGAGTTGTTTACTACCTAATTAATTCAGTCATTTCCAAAACAATTTTATTTATGTTCTGTTTACCACATCAAAAGTGTATGAGGGTATGTGTGGGGATCCTAAAATGCTAAAATAATACCCCAAGGCATCTATTTTAATCAGTTTTTAAAAAAGAAAAGGGGTATGGGGGAGTTAGAGGAAAAAAAAGAAACTATCTCTGGTTTTTTATACAATCTCTCTCAGTCATGAGAGGAAAATTGAGAGAGACGAGAGAGAGAGAGAGAGAGAGAGAGAGAGAGAGAGAGAGAGAGCCAAGCCCTCTCTGAGAGCCTTCCTGGCTGCTGAAAACCGAGCTTGTCAAAAAAAAAAAAAAAAAATAACCAAATCCATAATGGCCCGAGGCTCCTCTCCAATCTATTTTCTGCTCAGCTGGTTTTAAATGAAGTTATTATGAGTCATTAAAACACCCGCAAGCCAGTGGAAGTCAGCCAATTACAATTTTAAATTTAGCCTGTTCTCTGCCCCATTCTCTTGTTTTCTTCCTTTGCCCACAGAATGCTGCTGCTGTTATTTTTTCCCTCCCTTCCTTTACCCAAAGTGGGAGAGACGGTTATGAAAATGCATACTATTGCACACCGTGCAGAACCATTCATAGGAAACCCAAATTATTAAATTAAAAAAAAAGCAAACTTCCACCCCCACCAAAGTCAACTCTGGGCCTCAGCCTTCTGGATTCCTCAGAGAAACACTGCTCTGTTGGCCTGAAAGGTCAGAGGCTATTTTGAAAATGAAAAGGTTCTCCATTGGGGTCTTGTTGAGAAATGCCATCCATCCATCCATCCATCCATCCATCCATCCATCCATTCACTTGCTCCTGTTGGAATCCAAGAGGTCTGGGGTGGGAGGCGGGGGGTGGGTACCACCAATATCCAGAAATTAACAACCAACAATGAAGCTGAAACTCAAAGGTAAAGCTGACTTTACAATCAAGCATGAATGTCGGTGGCAGGCACTCTAGATATCATGAGTTCATTTTGTTTTTTAATCTTCAAGGTAATGGCCTGTGTGGGCCCATTACAGCAGAGGAACAATTTTCAGTATTTCATGTAAACGCTTCGTCTCAATCTCTTTTTCTCTCACCCTTGTGCACACAAATGCATGTACATACAGTGCCTGATGAAAATTCGGGCCCTCATTTTGGCTGTGGCTGTGGCTGTGTCTCCAGACCTTCTAAAAAGGAGTTAGCTACCTTCTTCACCCAACACCTGTCCAAGGTTGGCCACACCTAGCCTGGACCCAAAGAATCTGTGGGCTCCACAGAGCAGACCTTAGACCTCTATAGGTACCTCCCAGCACCCTCCAGGTTCCCTCTCCCAGACAAACAGACACTCAACACACACTCTGCAAGAGGCCCAGTCCTCTACCTAAGCCAAACTAGATTTTGCCCCAAAGGAGCCAAAGCCATTGACGTAGGCAGAATGATCACCAGGGACAGGGCTGAACACGATACCAATCCACCATTAGTTAAGTTAGTAATGTTAATGTGAAGACCAGGGTAACATGGCCATCGTCTTGCCTACAGGCTCTGGGCATGACAGAACTCAGGCTCTATCTGCCAACCACCAGCTATGCTGGCTGAGAACCGAGCATGAAATACTAGGAAGCTTTTAGGCTCCTGTGACCAGCTGTGGTCTACCAAAAACAAGAGGAAGCCTTGGCCTAAGCCCTGAAGAATAGAAACCTGAAGCCAACAGATACAGCTACCCTGTGCCCTGCAGGGTCCCAGATGACACTTTCTTCTACCTGCTGAGCTATTATTACATCTGGAGGGGCCTCAATCAGCTGCTCCTAGTGATGGAGCTACAGAGGTCTGCCTCTCTGAACGGACTGATGCTGAAGCTTGTCTTCACACCTGCCCCTTTCCTAGCAGATCTCAAACACTGAACATTCAGAGCCCTTCCCTGAGGAAACCACCCAAATCTGTATAGTCATCAGGTCCCGCCAAACCTAGATCTGCCCTAGCAGCACAAACACTTTATGTATGTATTATTACTGGTGGTGGTGGTAGGCGTGGGGGGGGGTGTCTGAGGACAACCCTGTGAAGTAGGTCCTCTCCTTCCACCTTTACATGGACTCCAAGGATGGAGCTTGGGCAACCAAGCTTGTGTAGCAGGTGCCTTTACCCAGTGAGTCACCTCACTTCAGTTACAGGATGGTCAGTGAGTCAAAACACCTATCCAAGCACTTTCCAAGATCATGAGTACAGGGGAACAACTGGCAAGGGTTGTCTGAAGGCTTCCATGTTCTGGTAGGGATATAGTGCACACCTGTGTGAGCACAGGGCCTGGCAACGGGATTCTGAGTAGTGTCCAATAAGGGCTTTGTAAAACATAACCCTGTTCTTCTGTCTACCAACTTCACTTAAAAACAGTATGTAAGAGGACCCAGGAAGAACAGAAGCCATGCCAGAGTAAACCCACTCTTGTCCCTTCAAGACAAGGGACGAGCACATGTAAGCACATGTAAGCTTCCACGAGCCTCAAGCTTTCTCCAGTCCTCACCAGGCCTCTGGGCCAGAATGACCTGAAGTTCCTCACTCTGACTGCTGCCCAACTTCTAGGCTCAGGAACACTGAGAATGGTAAGAAAAGAGACAGACCAACAGACAGGTGAGAGAAGACAGGCTAAGGCAGGCGGTGACAAAGACAGATGAAGACACAGGAAAGGAGACAGAAAACACACAGCAGTGTCAAGCAACGGCCACTGCTGACACAGACACAAGGACAATGACAAAGAGATGGAAGGAGATTGGGGGGGACGTGGAAGCCAGGGAGAGAAGAGCTGCAAAATAAACAGAGACCCAACCCCTGGAGGGAGCGCCAACAGAACAGCCCCAGCACAATGGGCAAGGCCGGACAGATCTTGCAGGCACAGATCTGGACTCCACATCACACAGGTCCCGCCTTGCTCAAGGACTAGGGAACAGAGGCTAGAGCGCAAGACAGGCCTGGGAGTCCACCCAGAAACACACTTCTGTCAGGGGAGTGTATGTGGAAAGCCCAATGAAGGTATAAAGACTCTGAGAATAATAAAACCTCCCTGCTTTTGGATCCACCCCCCCCAAGACAACCTTACCCTGGAGCTCCACTCTACTCATCTTTAGACAAAATCAAGGGCTAGTAAAAGCATCCAGAACCTAGGCAGGATGGAAGGAGTGAAGGAGGGAAGAAAGATTCCAAAAAAAAAAAAAAACAGCAGACAGACAGATGTCCCACCCTCTCCTCTAGGGCACCATTCATTCCCAATAGGAATGTCACCATCTAGCTGTGCAAAATCATGCTGAAATGGGAAAGGGGGTGTGCCATCCTCTTTGGGGATGGAAAGATCGCTGAGAGAGCACAGGATGAGAGACAGAAAGAGGGAGAGGGGAAGGACATATTACATAATTCCCACTTTCTTTCTTCCGTCCTTAAAGTCATGTTCTATCTGACAGGCTCCTCTCTGAGGGGGGAAAAATGACAAATCCAATCCAAAATTCAACAGCCTGTGTTCTGTTCAGAGAGCACACAGTGTACTGTACAGCCCATAAAACTCCAAACAGCCTCCAGTCACCGCCGCAATCGTCCTCCATCAAAACACTTTGTCTTGCATACAAAAATAAGATACAGCGCTGAACAGAATACAAAATCAGCCCATTACAGTACAGAGAGACTGCTACTTAGCAACGAGGGGGCTCTAAAGCCTCAATGCTCTACAGGAAGCAAAATCTGTCGAGCCTGTTGGGCAAATGATAAACATTAGCAGTATTAAAAAACACAAAAGCCATGTAAATGGATAGACATAATGTAGAAACGAATTTATAGAATAAATTGGGATAGGGGGCTTGTAGGGAAGAAGCTGGGTGGGATCCAGAGGGGTAGATGGAATGAGTAGATGGAATGAGCTGCTCAGCCCTACTACACTACCATATGTAGAGATGTGTGTACTAGGGGGCTATGTGAATCCCCTCTTCACACAGGTTATAGGTGAAGGGTTGGAAGAGGAGTAGTGGGAAATACTGTTTAATAAAATGACCCGCAAAGAATCTCCCCAACTTTCTCAGTTCAGTTAGCCTGAGGTGAAACCTTGAAATCTTTGGGACCCAGGAGTATATACTCAGAGACATTAAGGTGGGCAGATGTAGGGGTACTCACTCTCCTAGGACAGTCATGACACTTGCTGTAAACAAAATCCCGGGTTTAAAAAAAAAAGCTACCCACCCAAACAACAAAACCAAAACAGCCCATGTGGACTGGAAAAATCAGCATATTTCATCAGGTAAAGGGGAAAAATACTCTGGCTAAAAACCAGCAGCAGGGTTTCGGATCCCAGCCAAAACAGGAGCTAAAAAGCAAAACAGTATTCGCCTGTGCTCAGCTGAGGCTCTTGAGGCAGAAATGAAGAAGGGATGGGGGTGAGGGGGGTGGAGAGGGGGCTACGAGGAAGGGGGTATTGTGGAAGGGGGCAGGAAAGAAATGTATTTTTCATCAGCCAGTGTATAATTTATAAACAGCATTAAACAGTTTTTGTTTTCTTTCTCTTCTCTCCCGTGTAGGGGCTTGGACGGCAGTCAAGCTTGCATTAATTTCTGCTTTGGGTACAGTGTGTTCTTGGAGACGCATCTGCAAGCGATCATAAACTCTCTGGAATGCTGGCAGAACATCCAGACCTGCCGGCAGGCCAGTGACGACACCACTCTGGGAAAAAGTTCAGGAAGCTGGCCAAATTCAGAGAGAGAGGAAGAGCAGAAAGTGTGTTCAAGAGGAGAAAGTGCTTTCCCAGATCTTTCCTCTCTGCTCCCCAGAGTGTGGACCTCTGAGACACCCCACTGCCAACAGGAATGCTAAGTGGGTGGGCACCTCTTAAGACCTGGGAGGGAGTTAAAGAACCCAAGAGAGGGTATTTCCAGGAGTCACCAGTTTTATCCTGATAACAGAAAGGAAAGTTGGTATCCCCCAGAGAGTAGACAGGATAAAAGGACTGCCTACAGACTCTCATGTGCCTGGCCAACTCCAAGCTGCAGGTCCTGAGAAGCCATCTTTGAACTCTGAGACAGCCTTTTTGATGATCACTGTAGGGACCCCTCGTTTAGCAATCACAGGGACTTGCCAGCTGCCCTGCTTTCCCTACTCCTCTGTCTTCTTTTAAGAACCCTGAAGCCAAAAGCTAAGCACAGGAAAGAAGGAAGGGAGGGAGGGAGGGAGGGAGGGAGAGAGGGAAGGAGGGATGGAGGGAGGGAGGGAGGGAGAGAGTGAGGGAATGAACTACTGATCTTTGCCAACTTGTATTTTTCCCCCTGACCACAGCAGCCTAAGAAAACCAATCTTGCTTCTGGCCCCAACTTCTCCAGCACTTTCACCTGCTCCATGAATGACTCAGGTCTCAGATAATAGGCCAGGGCTACCCCAAGCACCTGCTGGAACTGCAAAGTCCATTACCCCAAGCCTTCCTTCCTCTGCTGTGGCTCTGCTATGGAGATAAGCCTGGTCACAGGGGTGGGCTTTCAACCAGCACAGCTGGCAGCACTAGAAAACCAGCAAGAGCAAACAGGGAGTGTGTGGGGTGTCCCCACCCAATAGCTTATGGGAGTGTGGGAAGTTTGGGATCCTCCACCCTGCAGCCGTCTCCTATGTAGACCTACCTGTCTTGACTACCGAAGGGTCTCATGTATGGTACAGTCCAGGCCAGATGATAGCCAAAGCTCAACCGCCCGCCCTTCCTTCTGAGCAGAAAGCAAGCTCACTTCCTTCTCATATGTTGGTGGCTTTTCAGTGCTGGGGAGTTACAAATCACTTTGTCCCTCCACTCCTTCCATAATCTTGTCTCATCCCTCTGTTCTGGGCCCTGCACACCTTCCTCTGTTTTCCACACACTCTGCCTGCATACTCCACTTCAAATGGTACTGTTCATCCTCATAGCCAGGCTTTCTGTGAGCCCTCCAGAAGTCTGCTTCACCTTCTAGTCAGGGTCCACATCTACTGAATCTCTCCTATACTTCTTTCTTGACACTTGGCACTATTCTTCCAATGCTGTTTTAAAATTAATCTGATGTCTCCAACTTGACCAAGTTCCCTGAGGGGAAGGGTGCTGTAGCATCCACCCCAGCTAAGTGCACACACCCTCACCCATAATTAGTGCATATAAAACACACGCTCATTCCAAAAGTGAATGATAACCCCAGAATGGGGCCTGACCACCTAGATACCCAGACCCCTCCTAGTAAAGAGCTATGTCAGAAACAGAGCAAGCAGCTGTCGTATGTTTATAAGCCAGTATTATGTCAAGCCAAGGTGTGGCAAGTTCATGTAACAGTAATGGGAAGGCTTGTACTGGTCAAATTCAGAACCCACTTAGTCACACCCTGTGGTCTGTGGTCTGAAATCACCTCTTTTTAAAAAGCAAAAGCAAAGAGTTGGGGGCCCATAAATGCTCCCAGGCCTGATTCCCATGGGAACATGGGCAGTGACAGTCTTTACACTCACGTGGATGGTAGACTGGGGGACACTCTTCTGTTCCTTGCCACAAACCTATGCCTAAGCTTGGCAGAACCTTGCACGGAAGTCACTGCTCTTCCCTCTATGAGCCACACTGCCAATCCTCAAGCCCTTCCAATCCCTAAAGCCATCTCTGAAATGTGGAGCTCGACCAGATCACTCACTAGTTAACGAGTCGGGTTAGTGGTGGTTAATTCAAACTTACCGTCATCATCAACTATGTCTCATAAACACTTGGGTAGTTTAAAGCATTCAAATAGGAATCAAAACTTCAATTAAACTGAACACTCACTACCAGTTAGGGTCTTAAAATACAACACAACTGAAAAGGGGAAAGAAGAGAGAGGGGAGGGGAGAAATCACAGCCTCTCACAAGAGCCTCCTACAGGGCAAACTTCTAATTAAACAAATTGTCAATTTCAACACAATGAAAACTGATTTAAGAGTGTAAATTTAGTATTCTAGTCACTGCAAATACAAGCTTGCCTTGTTGATCTCCTACCGGCTGATTTCATCTGATAGGGAATTGAGGAGGAGAGGAAGAGGACAGGGGAGGAAATGAAAGACACAGAAGAGGTAGGGCAAGCCAGACTGGAGTACCTTCCTTACAGAAATAACATCATGGAATGCAGCACATTCTCTCCTCCAGCATTGCAGAAACTCTTGTTTTCACCCACCCCTTCCAGATTAGAAAAAAAAAAAAAAATCGAGTATGATGACAAACTTGGCTGAGCACTCACTGTACATACTGTACCCACAAGTCTGGCTCACAGCCAGACCTGGCTAGGCGCCAGGTCTACAATAACAAACACAGGCTGTGCTAGCCAAGAGGGGGGTGGGGCGGCCGGCACCAGCAAGCTAGGGAGGGAGGGAGAGAGGCAAGCGGCTCAGCTCGGTGGAGCATAAGAAATAGCCCAGCTGAGCCTGGCAAGGACAGCCCGCAACAATGAGGGAGCAACCGGGACCCTTGCCCAGGCTGGGGATCATTTCTCCATAGCCTGGTCTTAAAAACAAAAGAAAAGGACAAAAACAGGTTCTCCAGGCCCTGAGCTACTATTCATTTTTCCAGCTCCAACCCTTTACCCTCTATAAAGTGGGCCTGTGCTGTAGATCCCAAGACTGGTCTCATTGTCTGCTCCTAGCACAGAACCTTCAAACCAGAGAAGCAAGAAATCCATGCTATCTACAATGTGTTCCAGGCCAGCGAGGGTGTGCCTCAAAAGATAAATAAAAATTGTCTTTTGTTTTTTAAGAAAGGGTGTCATGTAGCACAGACGGGCCTTAAATTTGCTATGTAGCTGCATCTGGCCTTGAATTCCTAAGCCCCTTGCCTCTACATCCCAAGTGCTGGGATTATAGCCTCTAAAGTAACAAAGTTCTCTTATCTGTTATGAGGGTAGGGGTTGCTAGAAGACCAGGAACTCCTCACACTCAAGCCCAAACCTGCAGCAAGTTCAGGTCTCTGCAGGGGACAAAGGTCAGGAAGTGGTCTAGCCTCCCTGGCCTTTGGTGCTACTTAAATGTCAAGATACACATGTGGGGTCTGCAGGGGCAATGGGATGAAAAGGCCAAGACTAGGAAGTCTCAAAGTCTATAGACTATGAGCTGTGTGCTAGGGTGAATTAAAAGCAAAATGGGGGCTCATCATCAAACCCTCCTTTGCAAAGGCACTGGCAAGCAGATTTCAGAGGGACTAATCATAATACAGTCAGTCTTCAGTTGACAGATCAGACCATGGGACACTGAAGTGGTGACTCAGATAGGACCAAAGTGGACCTCCACCCCAAACCTGCCAACTTACAGTGAAGTGACACAAAGTCACTATCTTGTCAGAACTGGGGACACCAAGTCCACCTAAAAGTAAGAGCTCAGTACTCCTCAGCATATCTCAGCCACACCCACCAGCACTGGAGACATGGGTTTCACAGCAGAGAGGTAGTTATGTCTGCTCCCACTGCCTGGAAGAGGGCCAAGAGGCCCAGTATGTCCCCATTCCATCAAGCCCCTCAGCCATGAAAGGATTTCTGCTGCAGGTGAGACCAGACAGGACCTCAGCGTCCTCCTGAGCTGCTCATCAAATGCCTAGGCTGTACTCATTCATTCAGTAAGCATTTGCTGATGGCAGGCAGTGTGCTAGACATAACGCAGGCCTAATCCTGTACCCGAACAGTTCACTGTCTATTAAGGAGAAAGAAGGGAGATTGTACTTACCAAGCACCTGCCACGTATCAGGCATAGTGGCAAAGAGGCCATGTGAGTTCAAGTTAAACATTCCTACAGACAAGGATGCTGAGGATGCCAAGACACCTTATCAGGACATACAGCCCAGGTTTCCTCCACTGCATCACCCTGCCTCTCAAGAGGGGAGAAAAGGCAAGCCCAGAAATAACAGTAACACAAGGAAGAAGGGGTGTGCTCAGAGATATCATCAGATACAGAAACATGGGTGCCAGAGGAAGGCATGACTACCCCTGACTAGAAGTGGGGAATGGTTGAAGGTGGTCTTGTTTTTGGAAAGGGTCTGAAGAAACCTGGAAAGGTAGGAGAAGGGTTCCATCATGCAGACAGAATGAGAAGAACAGAACCACAGCTCTTGGTGAGCACTGAGCCAGTGAAGCCAAGTAGGCTATGCAGCAGAGTTTCAGTGGGGTACCACAAAGCTGCCAGTGAGAAGTTGTACCATCATCCGCACAACAAGATGAAGAACAGAACACAGACAGCCCACCAGGCAGGAAGCCCCTGGAATGAGATGACACAGAGGCCCCAGGGTGACAGCTTCAGAGAACAGGGAAGAAAGTCTATGTAGAAGCCATCCATGTCTGTGAATGGCCAACTGCAGGCCAGGGGACGTTCTATGGAGACACTGAGCATTCTTTCCGCTAGTTCTCAAAGCAGAAAGATGACCTGTATGTGTCAGGGCAACCCCTGCACGGACAGACACAGAGACGGGATGGATCTGGCCGCAGCCACACAATTAGTGTCTGTCACAGGAAGGGACTTGAAACACATGTTAAACTCCCAGAGGACATATTGCTTGAGGCAATGTGGCCAAAGCAGAGGCAGTTATCAATAGTCACTTACATAAGGAAAGCAAGACCAAAGAAGACAGACAGCCTCTCCCCTAAAGGTTGAGGGCAAAGTTAAACAAAAAGTTACTAGAGGAAGAAGACTAAGACCTGACAAGGAATTTACAGCCTCTGTAGTAGAAGGCAGGCTGTACCCTCAGATTAAAAGCTGCAGTGTTAGGTTTACAGGGTCCTTCCCTGTACCCAGAACACCAGGTACAGGGTGTCAAGGGCTTCTCCCCCCTTTACATACCTCTTGGGGCAGAACAGCTTTGCCCAAACATGAGCAAAATTACTAGCAGCCACATATTCAACCCCACTAGAATTGGATAAAATTAACTTGCAAAAGACAGCACACTATAACTAGCTTTGAATTCCAACCTTTCTATATCTATTTAATTAAAGGCTCTTGTATAATGTGAACCCAATAGTCAGATTCATTAGACAGCGAGAACCTAATTCCACAACTGTTTCTGCTAATGAAACTGCAGTCTCCTTTAGAAGGTAGATCGCACAGGGCATGGGTACCAGCGACAGCCTGGGAACCCCAGGGGAGAGCATACGTAGTGGTTCCTCTGATGGGCACACTCTCAGAGTGGCTTTTTTGCTTCACAGAACTGGAAGGACCATCCAAGAGACAAGGTGGACCAAAGCCCTGGCTGGCAGTGAAGACAACCAGAACACAGCCAGCTCTGAGTTAAGAGTGAAAATGGGCAGGAGGTAGTTGTCTGTACCAACATGGGGTCAGTGAAGGAGTCCTTGCCTACCTGAATGAGCCAGTAAATGCATTCTCAGTCGCAAACTATCCAGGAACCGTTTTCCGCAGAGCTCACACCCGTATGTCTTCATTCCACTGTGCAGCTTCCTGTAGGGGAAAAGAGAAGACAGGTTGCCGCTACTTCAGCAGGACAGAAGGAAGCTCCCCCCCCCCCCCCCCCCCACTCACCTACAAGCTTTCAGAGTCATCTCCAACCTGGGAACAGGAGGAGGTGGTGAGGGGTGCTGATAGCAGTCTCATCCCACCCCTGGTTCTGGCCCAGTCTCCATGTGCCCCCTGTATCCATGGACCGCTGTATCCATTCCTAATCTTGTCCCTAGAAGTGCAGGCCACTTCTTATCACTTTGAACACTGGTACTCAGACTCAGAAATCAGATCTGAGTTCAGAGAAGAAACACTCCAGCATCTGCGACAGTCGAACATCACTATCATATCATGAATGAACCCCTTCTGGCCTCTGTTTACCTACAGGCAGCACTAACTCAGGATCTCACCCCATGTTCCACTGTGCTGTGCTCCTGCCACCCGCTAGTCTCGGAAAGTTGTACTGATGTCTTGTCTTTCTCCCCATCTCCAATGCCCAACACAGGGTCTTTCCAAACAAGTCTAAGAAGGAACAGTTTCTATGGACATGGGTGTTTCTCTTTCTCAGTAGCTAGATGTTCTCAGAGTAGCTGTGACCTACCTCGTACCCTCAAAAGACAGAAGAATTGCAAAAACATCGGATAACTTCAATCTAGAACAAGGTTCTTAGTCTGTCAAGGTTCCTCAATATGTGTCACCTCTCTTACCACCATTAAGAGTCTATGAAGTGGCATGTTATTACCATGGCAGCAACTGGCCAAAAGCTCTGAGACAATGCTATCTCTTATCCTAACTCCCTGCGGGGTATTTCTGCTCAGACCCTTTGCCATGGGGCTAGTCATTTGCAAGGAACCTAGTGGACCAGCAAGTAGGGAGCTGAGCACTGGGGAGGGTCTCTGAGCTACTATTTGAGCTGGTCCCAAATGCTGACTCTACTCCCAATAGCACTTCCATTCTCAAGCCCCAGTGGCCACTGCTGGATCAAGGATCCAGCTATAACACCTACCCCAATCTCTGATTTCCTGTCACTAAGGACTAGGACAGAGAGTGGCAGCCAGAGACAAGATCTGAGGGTAGTGGGGCAGGTGGGAGAGCCAGGGCTCTCTGAGAGCCTGGACAACTGCTGGGCAGAAAGATGGTATGCTAAAACCATGGTCAGCTGCAGAGCTGGTACTGGCCATGCTAGAGAAAACTGGGTGGTAGTATGTACTCAGACTGGCAGTGCCAATATCACAATGACACCCACCCACACACTGCTACCAACTTACAGATCCCAGCACTATGCCAAAACCATTTTTTGACCCCCAGGGAGCCTCTGTAGCATGCCAAACAATGGGTCACCATTGCATGAGGATGGCACCGGACACCATGTGCACAGCCTTCTGATAGAGATCACAGACAGTTCTCTTTCTCAACCACATTGTTCTGTTTGCTGCCTTCCTCTTTCCCCTTGCCAAAGACAAATGATTTCTCAAGCACAAACACATAAACACACACAGTCTCCCACAACACTGTGGCGCGCCCCGCCCGTCCCCATGCATTATCTCACTTTTGGCTATGGCTGATCTATCCAAACTGAGAAAGAGTACAGAACATTTTAACTGAACATTCTTTACTCTGATTATATTTCACAATGTCAGGGCACTGGGGCATGTCTGAATAGCATTTGGGGCAAAGTATGTTTTTAAATATTTACCCAGGCATGTCACACTCACCTGCACGCACACAAGTGCACATACGTGCATACACACACACACACACACACACACACACACACACACACACACACACA
>CAJQZJ010034312.1:2609998-2676500 GCA_907164525.1 Lophiomys imhausi
CACACACACACACACACACACACACACACACACACACACACACACACGGTGGGGGTGGGGGACACAGTGAAACACTCCTGTCCCTTGCATGAGCATGATAAATATTTCCCTTTCTAAGAGATAGCTACACAACGCAAAGACTCTTCAAGGGTGGTTTCCCAGGTACTTTTCTGAAAATTGACAATGAATGGGGTCCAGTTGATTTTCACTCTTTCAATTATTTGTGATTTGTTAGCTTCTAAGGGTGTCCATACCTGGAGCATAGGAGGACAGACCCCATGTTGATTTTTTTGCCCAAAAGGCTGTGGAATGGTCAGTCTTCAGATCTGGGGAGTCTACACTAGATTGCCCCTCAAGGGTTCCAGATCAAATCTCTCACCCCGATGAACACTCTTAAGTAACACCATTGCCTTTTCCCTGGATATGAATAGATTTGTTCAGCAACTGCTGAGACAAAGAAAGAAAAGAAAGTGGCTTTTCTTCCAGTTGCCAACCAGACTGGGTCCTTGTGAAAGGCGGTGGATTCCAGACTGTTTCCTGCATAGGTAGGGCAGGCACAGGGAGGGATGCCCAAAACAGGGATGCGAACCCTAGACTCTCATCCTGACCCAGCCCTGGCTAGTTTAAAGACCTTGAACAAGTCATGTTGTCATAGCCGAATAGTGTTTGGGGCAAAGTATGTTTTTAAATAGATTCCCAGGCACGTATTTTGAATTTTATTTTACTTTCTTGATACAGGATCTCATTATGTAGCCCTGACAGATCTGGAACTTGATATGTAGACCAGGTTGGCCTTGAGCTTTCAAAGATCTGTCTGCCTCTCAAGTCCTGGGATCAAAGGTATGCGCCAACATGCCCAGTTATCAAATTGTTTCTCACTTGTAAAATGACATAGCTTATTAACTAAAATTATAGGTGGAGATAAGTTTTATTGCTCAAAGTCTCAGTCATGTTCTTTTGACTTAGCCTCCAAAGAGTCCTTGGAAGGGACACTCATTTTCCTGGGCCATGATCTGCTTGTCACAGTCTATTGTGATATATTGTGACTCCCAGGCCATCAGGTTATGATACAGCAAACAAAACTCTAGACCCAACCCAGCAATCTATTCATTTTAAAACCTTCTAATCCAGAGGACCTGTATTTTCTCTTTCTGTCAGTGAAATAAACTTCTAGAAGTTATCAGGACCCTTTCCTCAGAACTATTTCAGTCAGCATGAGTTTCCTAGTCTTCAGTGATACTAGTGTTGTGTCTTGCCCAATTGTCGGAGGAAGCATACTGCCCTGAAACTGACCTACTAACTCAGTGCCCCACACAGGTTCCCAGAGACCAGCATGGCATCCCTGTGAGTCCACATGTAGCAAGGACAAAGGTCGTGCTCCACTGGCAAGGAGAGCCAGACAAAAAATGCAAAGTTCAAAACAGAAAGGACTGCCTCACAGACTGGCCTGGGACACGAATGGAGCCCTTGATGTCCACTTTTTAAAAATTATTGTTTATACAGCAAGGAAGAAGGTCTGTAGCAGAGATTTCTCCCCCCCTTCCAAGAAAACGTAAGTGGCAGAGAAGAAATCAGTGCATTCTACAGACCCAGTAACCAGTAGACTCGGCACAGTCTTCAGGGAGCCCCTGTAGAAATAGAATCAACCCTAAAGCAAAATGACAACTCCCTCTGTAACTCAAGCAAGCTCTGAACTTATTATAATCCTCCTACGGTCTTGGTCTCCAGAGCAGGTGGAATTAAGGGCCTGCACCCCAAACCCCAGCTAGGGTTTTTGCCTTTTCTCATGACCATATGTTCTAGTTTCATTTTTGTTACTATGATAAAATACTCTGGCAAAAAGCATATTAAGGGAGAAAGTAGTTCATTCCTGCCTAAAATTCCAGGTTAAAGTCCATCATAGCAGAAAAGTCATGTGGCAGGAAGGAGGTAGAAGCAGCTAGTCGCGTCTTCAGTTGAGAGGGGGGAGAGAAGAACCATGCATGCTCAGCTGCTTATCTGTGCTCAGCTCAGCTTCTCTACTCTCGGTAGTTCAGGATCTTCTGCCCAGTCTTTGGTGCCACTCACACGGGGAAGGTCAACCCCACTTAAACTAAGGCAGCCAATCACAGACATGCACACCAGTCAGCCCAATGATGAGGACAATCCCTCATGGAGACTTTTCCCCCAGGGGATTCTAGGTTATGTCAAGTTGACATGATTCAACCCAACTTGGAGATTCTAAGGCACACTCAGAAGGAGACAAGAGCATGTGCAAAGGAAATCCACACCAAGCTCTAAATGCATTCTTAAAAACCTGAAGCCCACATGAGCCATCTCGAAGGTCCTCTACTTACACCGGAAGCTAGCCCCATGCAAACCCTGCTGGGATTCTCTAGAGGGACACTGTCATACTGACACCCAGCCAATCTCTCCCTGTGGGGACAACGTGAACTAGGCCAAAGCTTCCAGTCTCAAAAGAAATAGACTTCCTGTAAATCCTGTAAAAAAAGGTTGGGCTTACTCACCTTTCTACACAGCAACTAAACTGAGAGAGGAAAGAGAATTCAATCTTGGGCTTTCTAACTTTCCTTAAGACTGTTGCGGTTAAAACAAAACAAAACAAAACAAAACCCAAAAAACTAACTCTGAGGCTCACAGACCCTTATTTCAAATGACATGACAAAGGTCAACCAGTCAAGGGTAGTCTGAGAAAGTGTTGACATGAAGATGAGCCCACAGGAGAGTTCTTCCCCGAAGCCAACTTCCAGGGAAATGGAGGCTATTTATACTATCCAGTCCAGCCTTCTGCACTGTCTGCAGGCTTATTGTACACAGGTTTGGTGTTTGTCCATTTCCTTGGTTTGCTTTTGTTTTTGACAAAAGGTTTGGGTCTACCTATGTAACCCTGACTCACCTTGAACTCACTCTGTAGCCCAGGCTGGCCTCATGCTCATGATGCCCCTGCCTTTCAAATGCTGGAATTACAGCATGCACCAACATGCTCTGCCTTCTACATGGATCTTCATGGGAAAAGAGATCTTCTGAATAGTGAATGCTACCACAGGCCTCCACCCTAAACAAAGCAAGCTCTTTACAAGGTCTGAGGACACTTGATGAATGTCCCCTGCCTTTTAAGGGTGACATTAGATCTTCTCAGAGAATGCTTCTTAATGCCACGAGCAGTGTCATATTCCAGGCTGTGCAGGTCATTAGTCACTCTCGGTGTCACTGTGCTATATACATCATTCGAGACTAAGCTGTTTATACGTTCCTCAGAACTCCAAGCTTAAGGACAGGAATCATGACTCCATCTCCACCTTCAACACCTTCAGTGTAGACTCAAGCAGACAGAGACATGGAATCTCTAGTGAGGTGGTTTCTAGCCACTCTAAGACAGGGGACACACCTGGCCACTTCCATGTAGTCCCATCTACCTGCCTGGGGCTGAAGAGCAGACCTGAGCCCCAGTGGAAGGGGAAATCCGACAGTTCTAGCCTCAGCTAGGAATGGGTCACTTTCATTTTCTCCCGACAGAAGGGAAATAGTCCTTTTATCCACTTCTTTTTAAAAATGTGGAGATTAGACAGTCATTTGATAAGCTTCAAATGCATAGCTGGTATTACTACAAATTATCCTTCTAGCAATATAATTCACAGCTCCCTGACTAGTCAATATTAATAAACATTACCCAATGCTTTTACAACACAATTTATTTTTTTAATACAGATCTTTATGTATGCCATAAAGTAAATATACTAATAAAAGCCAAGGATTTCAAAGAAGCGATTTAAAAAACAACTGAGAACTAACAGTATTGGTTAACACCTTCCCTGCTGCAGGTTTGGGTAGGAGCTAGGGATGCAGAGCCACAGAGGATGAGAAACAAGTGGCCATTTTGGTTGTTTTGGAGTCTTTGTCAGGGAACAACAAGGAACACCAAGGAGCCACACTTTCTCAGGAATCATCTAGATAGAAGTTATATATTGATCAGGCACATGTATGTACTGGGCTGGGTGCAGGAGATGTGTGGTTTTTGCTCCAGGTTTCTAGCATACAGCATACATCCTTGGTCAAACTTCTTGTGTCTCCAGCCTTTGCCTTTATGTTTGCTGCCAGGCAAGGCTAGATCAAGAAGATCTCTTAGGTTCTTGCTAGTCAGCTACACAAACTGCAAGATGGTGGGGCTGATTCAGTCTACCCTGGCTGTACTCTAGCCCCTTCATGAAGGGTCCATGTCACATACAAGGGTCCCATGTAGTGCATAATGCTTTTTTTTTTTTTTTTTTTTTAGGTTTTTCGACACAGGGTTTCTCTGTGTATCCTTGGCTGTCCTCGACTCACTTTGTAGACCAGACTGGCCTTGAACTCACAAAGATCCGTCTGTCTCTACCTACTGAGTGCTGAGATTAAAGGTGTGCACCACCACGCCTGGCAATTACAGACAGCAGTGAACTGGCATGTGGGTGCTGGGATTTGAACCTGGGTCCTTTGGAAGAGCAGTCAGTGCTCTTAACCGCTGAGCTATCTCTCCAGCCCCACATAATGCATCTTATTAAATGAAAGAAACAAACCAAAAAAGGGAGTTTGAAGAGGAATTGTGGAAGATAGAGAAACCTGCCTTCCTTCTATATACATAGCCACACACTTCAATATAAAGATAACTGTACCTGTTGCCCAAGAGAGAAACCTCTCCTGCCCTTTATGGGCTCTCAGAATGAATGTCATATATGCACCATTGACAAATGAGTAGAAGTCCTATGCTTCAAAAATCATCAGAGGCCTGGAGAGATGGTTCTGTAGGTAAAGTGTCTGCTATGCAAGCACAGAGACCCCAGAGGACAGATCTCCAGCTCCTGGAGGGGTGTGGTCTTGAATATCTGTGAGCCTAGTATTGAGAAGGTGGAAAAGATGGTCCAACCCTAGAGATCACTGGCTAGTCAATCTAAGCTGAGCTCTGGACTCAGTGGATTTAAAGGATAAGATGAAAGCCGTGTGTTAGTAGCACATGCCTTTAATCCGAGCATTTGTGAGGTAGATGTAGGTTGATCTCTGTGAGTTCAAGGACAACTCGATATACACAGGAGTTCCAGTCAGTAGGGACTATATATAATGAGAGTTGTTCTCAAGAAAAGAAAACTGAAGGAAAAGAGGGGGAAGCTGTGAGGAAGGGCAATACAGGAAATGACCAAAATGATCTATCTCCCAAGCAAGTGTTCTATGATGGACCCTCAGATACACTGAGCATTAGGTGGCCCCGGGCTCCTGGCTGTTACATAACTTATCCCTTGTTTCAAAATATTGAGTTCTCCCAAGTCATTTATTTGAAATATATCTATCAACAAATTTCAGCAAGAACAAAAGTTTTTCATTTGGGCTCTGGAGCTGTGGGCTGATGGTATCTCACACAATCACATACAGTCTCTTTCAACAAGGTCTTAGCATGCTTATCGGTGAAGTCGCTGGTAGCCAAATATGACTGAAATGTTCTATTTATGCTCACTGGATTAAGGAGATGTTGCAACACTGCACAAAAACCTGGCAGATGTAAGCAAGGTATTACAGCCAAGGCAGTTAAGATCTGAAGGCAGAAATCAATACACACGTTTGTAGTTTTTCTTTTAACAAAGAAGAAAAGTTGTGTGCTTTTTTTTTTTAAAGAAAGAAAAAGAAAATGAGAGAGGAAAAGAATAGTAAAAAGTTTCAAGATTTATAGCATTCCTGAGCTTTTTCCAAACCCAAAACAGGGTACCATGATGCATACTAGATGGTGTCAGCCCAGGGGAAACAAAAATAAATCCAAAGTGTTCTCTCCAGATCCTCACGGCCCTATAAGGGAATTGGGCTACGGTTATGGATGAGCGGGGCATGATTTTTTTTTTAATCTTTCTCTCTGTCTCCCATACAAGGTTTTTCTTCAGCACAAATAGCCAGTTTCTAAGAAAACTTTTGAAACAACTTTCAAAAATCTACAGACATTTTGGTGATCTCCCCGTTGCCTGGGTATGAGAGATAGCTTTGCCTCTTGGTTATCAGGAACTGTTTCCTGGGTTTGTACTTCAGCCAGGGAAGCCAGGGCACTGCCTATAAATCCCCGGAACCCACCTGCAAACTTGGACCATTGTGGAGAATAACAGGAGTCTCTTAAAGCCCCTGCAAGCCCGTGCCTTCAGAATTAAAGCACTCTGAAAACCCTTTTAATGTATATTGCCTCATTCTTCCTGCTTTACTACATTGAAAATTAAATTACTTTTCTATAAGGATTCTGAGCTTGAGGGCCGGTCTCTCCACATCAGTTATGAAGACCAGAAATGAGCTGGGCAGATAGATTATCTGTATGGACATCAAATCACATTCAAATCACAGTGGGAAAATTATTGTCATTTTAATGAAGAAAGGGGTGGGGGAGAGCCAGAGATTTTTACTTTTTTTTTTTCTCCCAGCTTTCAAGTCAGGGATTTGTCAGTTTTGAGACAGATTTTTACTTAAAAAGCAAACAAACAAAAACAAAACCTAGCGTGCCTCTCTCCTCCCTGCTTTCTTCTACAGCAATGAGAAAAAAAAACAAAAACAAATAAACAAAAAACTTTAATCAGGAGGCAGAGGATCTCTTGAGTTTGAGGCCAGACAGTTGTAGGTCAGCCAGGGCTGCATAGTGAGACCCAGTTTCAAGAAAGAAAGAACACATACATACACACACACACACACATAGAGAGAGAGAGAGAGAGAGAGAGAGAGAGAGAGAGAGAGAGAGAGACAGAGAGACAGAGAGACGGAGAACAATCAAGTCACCTCAGGTTGTGTAATCCCAAAGGTAGAGTGGACCTCATTTCACGTTGAAGGGGTTTTGTGAAAACCACCCGCCAGAAAAGACATGCTGGCCAGGAATTTGCCTAGACTTCCCGACCTAAGATACATGGTAAGCGCAGAGGCAACTCAAGGCAAAAAAGTAGAACAATGGCCCCCATACTCCTCTTGCAGGACCATCTCACAGAGGCTTCAGAACCCCCCACAGGGAAGACATGCTGACAGGGAAATGTCCTATCGATGTCCACTCTGCTATGCACCTGTGTTTCAGTTCCTATGTAAGCCAGGCTGCACTGGAGCCACAGGCTGCCAAGGTAGCTTCTATACCACCAACAAGTGTTGTTACTACATTTTCTTAGTCTCCTTTCCAGGCTCTAACACTACCTGCAGGTACACAATGGGCTTTTACTATTCTTTATCTTGCCCAGACTGTAAGCTTTGTCAAGGTAGAAGCTATCTAGTACACTGTCAGAATCTGGCAGGGTGCCTGGGACAGTCAGTGGGTATTTCTAAATAGAACTTTATTGAGATATTATACACTTACCCTACAATTTACCCTATTAAAGTGCACTGTTGAGAGGGTTTGCTTTTAGTGCATTCACAGAATTCTGCAGCCATCACCACTATCTAATCCTTGAATATTCTCCCTACACTAACAACATCTGCCCTTCCTTCTTCTGCCCAAGCCCAGCCTCTCTACCTTCCACTGCGGATTCACTTATTCTAAACATTTCATAGACGTGGGTATCATGCAACATGGATCCCTTTGGGTCTCATGTCACTCACGGGACACACGTGCTCAAGTTTCATCCATACTGTACTTGTATAAGCTACCTCATTCTTCCCTATTGTGGAATAATATGCCATTGTATGTCTATATTAATTAGCTGATGGGCATGCAGCTGTTTCAACCTTGTGGATGTCACAAACACTGCCACTATGAGCTTCAGTGTGCAAGTTTTAACCTGTGACCAAGCATTTCCCATTTCTGTTGGGTATGTACCTAGGGATGGAATGGCGGTGCTTACCGTGTTGAGGAACCACCACACCATCTTCCAAACCAGTTGCACCATTCTACTTATCCATCAGCAATATCTAAGGCTTCCAGCTGTGCAATACAGCTTTGGAGTAAATGAAGAGAGAGTCCTTCTACCCTGGAGGCAGTAGAGAAGAGGACAGAGTCCCATGCTCCCACCTGGTGCACTAGCTCTTCCCCTGCACAGACGACAGACCATATTCAGGCTCAACAGGAACCCCAAAGAGTCACTTTAATTTTTTTAAAGGTTTTTAAGATTTTTATGTATGTGCATGAGCATTTGCCTACATGTGTGCTCATGCATTATGTGTATGCCCAGTGCCCACAAAAGTCAGAAAAGAGTAGTTCAGTCTCTTGAATCTGGAGTTACACATGGTCGGGGGCTGCCATGTGGATGCTGGGAACTGAAACTAGGTCTTCTGCAAGACAAAGAGCTCTTTCCTGCTGATCCATCTCTCCAGCCCCTGAAAATGTCCTCTTTAAGAGCATCAAATAGAAAAACAAGTGGGGAAAAGGAAAGAACATACCAGATGGCTCAAATTGAGTACCACCTTCACATACATTATTTCAAACCCCACCCCATCAGAAGTACAGACTCAATAATCTAATGATGCCACTCTTTAAACAGGTTTAGCTGGAAAACAGGAAAGGAATCTTAGCTCCAGTGTAACCAACTTTGATTTGGTCAACAGTAGATTGTGTGATTCACAGCCCTGCTGTCTCAGCTGGGAGGTTTGAAAATAGACTTAATGCTTAAAAATGAAAACGCACGGGGCATTTCAGTGCAATTCAGCAGCAGGTCATTTATTTAGCATGTGTAAGGCCCTGCATCCAATCCTCGCATCACGGCCTACACACATGCACAGACATCTCAAAAATGTACAAATGAAACAAACAAACAAACATGAACAATCCCTGGCAAATTCTAAGAGAGCGGCCCACAGAGTTGGCAACTGAACTCTAAACCCTCTCCACCTGAGCTTGTCTGTGGGGGCAGAGCATCCTGAAGCTGGAGGCTCAGAGAAGCTCTGTGCACGGGTCCTAAACTTCTTGACCCCTTATTCTCTCTCTGTGGAAGAAGGCAGCAGGTTTCCTTTCTGCACAGACTCCTTGCAAAGAACAAACAAACAAAGGCAGGGACCAAGCAAGGCCCTTTGCAAGCTGCAGGTAATTAAAACAGCCTGTAAATGCCCCAACAGAAAGCACTTCAAAGAGCCAGTAATTCCAGCAATGGCCAGTCAAGACTGTGTGGTGTAAAAATTATGAGTTTTCCCAATGGGGAGCTTTGTGTGAAAAGGACAGGAGTTGGTGGCAAAGGGGTGGGGGGGACTGAGCCACACAAAGGGGGATTTACAAGTGGTGTCTATGCTCGGGGTGCACAAGACTGTATATGTGTGTGGCACACACATGAGACAGAAAATGGAGACTGTGTGTGTGTGTGTGTGTGTGTGTGTGTGTGTGTGTGAGAGAGAGAGAGAGAGAGAGAGAGAGGGAGAGAGAGAGAGAGAGTGAGAGTGTGCACATTTATCAATTGTTGAGACGGTCCAAGCATGTGGGTAGAGATAAAAGGAAAAATAAAATAAAGGCAGCAAACACGCATCCTCTTCCCCGCTGGGCCTTGTTTTCATGAGAAGTACCAGGCAGCTCACATGCTTCTGCCTTCTGACAAGCTCACAGGCCATGCCTAATACCCATTGCTAGGACCCAAGCCACGCTGCAGCTCCCTGGATCTGTCTGCAATGCTTGCTTTCGATCTCTGCATAGTGCACACTAGCCCACAAGTCACTGCGGGTTGTTATCTTGAAACTGGGCGTGAAGAAGGGAGATAGATTCTTAACCTTGACTGACAGCATTCACTAAGTCCCCTGCCCTGCCTACAACCTGCCCTGGTACTCTGTGTTGAGACAATGTGGTGACAAGGACTGGGGTTCTGCATTTCACAATGTATGACAGATCTGAGGATGTGGCTAAGTAGCAGGACAAGGCCCTAGGTTCAGTTTGTAGCACTGCAAAGAAACAATTATTATTATATGATGCACAATCCAGAAAACCCAGTGATGTATGTTAGTAGTCACCTGTATGTCAACAGTATATCATACATAAACAAAATAATAGAGCTCTTGGGCATAGTGGCACATGACTTTAATCCTAGAACTCTGAAGGTAAATGTAGGTGGCGTTCTGTGAGTTCAAAGCCAGGCTGGTTCGCATACTAAGCTCCAGGTCAGCTAGGGATAAACAAGAAGACCCTATCTCAACAAACAGACAAAGTCCTACCATGGTAGTGTAATTCTCAAGACCCCATTTTACCCCAGGAGGGACCTAATGCCCTCAAAGGACCACATGGACTGGTATCACATTCCCTAGTACCTCTCTTCCTAAAAACACATCCCCTCCTTTGCCTGTGTGTCTGCGGTTGCCCGAGGCACCAGGGAACCTCTGCTTGCTCGTTTCCCTGTCTCTCCTTCTAGATGGGCAACCCAGAAGACACCTTTGCCTTGTTTATCTGAATTCTCAAGTCCAACAAAAGACCCGGGAATAATAGCTGCTGAAAAGGTATGTTGTTGAATAGATGGATGAGTGGTTGGTGGGTGTTGGTCACACGATGGATAATAAATCAATCAGGACCTGGTTGAGTTACAAAGCCCACCAGCTCCTTACTGCTGTCAGTCAGCCAATCAGATACTCACTCAGCCCACAGGAACTTCAAGCTTCAAGAGGGCATTTGGGAGAAAGGCTATGCTCACTGCTCACCAACCTAGCAAAGAACCAGCTGGTGGCTTTATTTCCCCATAAACAAAATCTCTGTCTGCCCCCTCCAAGCCCACTCCCTAACTCCTCACTGACATTGCTGGCTTTAGGCCCACCCATAAAAATGTCCTTTACTATTTTTATTTAATGAGCTTTCATTTTTCTTTCTCCCTTTTTGCAAATGAGAAAGGAAAGCCTACCTCCTAATGGGGATGGGGAAAGGAAGCAAAGTGGAATCTCTTAAATGGACCATAATGTCACAAAACGCTTCCTTCACCAATCCCCACATCTGCCCCCCCCATGTCTCTGTCTCCCCTCCACCCCCACCACCCCTGCATCCTCTGACTTCTCTCCATTCAAAACAAGATACATGGATTTTGGACATTTGATTACTTTTAAGTATATATTTTTCCCTCAAATAGACTGAATACAATGGTTAGGAAATGTGACAGAAAACTATTCTGAGCCATTTATTGCCTTAATACCCACCTTTGTCCAACAGGCAGTTTTGACAACAGCGATAAATTCCAAATTTATGTCAACAGAGCATATGTTGAACACCTCATTTCTGAGCTAAAGCGGCATGCTGCCCTATAAATCACCGTTCTGTTTGAAATGAAAGTAGATTACAGGCCTGCGTTATTGAGCAGTTAGAGCTATAGTCATATAAATCAGAACTTTTAACTCTAGGCAATCCGTTGTGCAATTAACTAAAGGGTACTTTGTCATTTCAAGGCTTGTGCACAGGCTTGGCAGGGCACAGAGCTACCGGGAAGGGGGTGGGAAGGAGAAAAGTTTGCAGGCAACAAGAGGGCTGTGGTCTACAGCCTCCGTCCAACCCAGCCATGCTTTACCCCCAGCCACTGCCACCCCAAAGAGCCTGCCAAGGCTGGACACTGGCAAAGACAAACTTGTTCTCAACATCTGCTGCAAAGACAGCGTCCCATGCATGTTTGTCCCCAAAGCACCTCTAGGAGACCCAGTGCCTTTGCACTCATTCATGAAACATTTTCTGGGCACAAGCCAGTTGCACAACACTGTCTTGGGTACTAAGATGATGCAAGGAGGTTGATGGTGGAGCTCTGTCAGAGAAAACTTGCCTACCATGTGCAAAGGCCTGGACTGATCCATCCACTGTGTCACAAAGAGGCCAGAGACACACAAGAGGCGATTTTAAAAGGAGTGCAAATAATAATATTTAGATGATGCCAGTAGCGAGGAACTAAGAGAAACTTGTACAACCCACAGCTAAGCACTTAACAATGGCCCTATTCTGTACATTTTTGTGTTTCTTCTCATTCTGTCCTCGGAACAATCCTATGAGGCTCAGATTGCTTTTATGTCTGTTTTGCTGAGAAGTAAACTGAAACACAGAAAAAAAAACCAGTTTGCCTAGAGCATGTAGACAGACCATCAGGTGAGAGACCCTGGTATCATTAGGACAGCCAAATGAGCTTAAGAAGCTAGACTCTGCTAGTCCTGAGTTCAAATCCCAGGTCTACAGTGGACTGGGATTCTCACCTGTCCCAGGGGCAGTCGTGACAGAATTACTTCACTAGGCTGTTAAGGAAGACTGCACGGGAACAAACACAGTGCTGAGAACACACCACGTAGAGTAAGTAGACTGAAGGATAGGGAGACACCCGTGTTCACTGGCAGTCTATAATCTAGCCCCAAGATACAGACCTGGAAAAAGAGAACAGGAGAAAATGAAAGATGGGATCCAAAACGGAGGAAGTGACAATGTGTCAAAAAAATATCCACATATGTCCAATATGCTGTGGGGGTACAAAAGAGGAATAGAGAAACTGTGGGTGCCGTAACTGAAAATGGTGTGAGGACAGGGCAAAGCCAAGCTTGTTCTTCAGGGGTTTCTCCACGGAACAGCTCTATCCACCCAGGCAGTGTCAAGAACAGGAAACTCTTGGATGTCTAAGATGAGAGAGCCCACCTGGACAAGCATCTGGGAGATTGGCCTGACTCATGACAAGTGGTCTCAATGAAAGGCCTGGCTGGATTAGGCACAATCCTGACAAACAGGATGGGGACTCGTTCCCACTGCTACAGCCACTGAAGAGCCACCAAAGCCTTTCCTGGAACAACAGAGTGAGCTGGGAGCAGAAGGCTTGGTGTGGGCAGGGACCACAGACGCGGAGAAAGAGATGAAGTACCCAAATTCTAAATTTGAGAATGACGAGATTTCCAACAATAGTCATTAGGTCAGCCTTCCAGAACAAAACAGCAATACAAGATGCTCCTAAGATGGTGAGAGGAGGGAGAGGCAGACCAAACTGCTTCTATTTCTAAAGGCCTCTGACTCCACAGATTATAAATTACTGTGATAGGGAACCCAAAAAACAGTTGCTTCTGTTTGTTACCTCCATTCAACTAAGCATGCCATCACTGCACAGAGCACAGATGTCAGAAAGAATGTGCAGTAGGGCTGTGCCATGTTACTTTGTCCCCTTTAGCAGGTAAACTGGCCACCAGTTCAATACAGTAGGAAGCAAGATTACCTAGAGTCCCCTTTCTCTCAAGAACCTACAAAGCCTGAGCAAGAGGATCCTAGGGACTCACTGGCCATCCAGTGAGTTCGCCTGGCCGAACAGTGTATTCCAGGTTCAGGGAGAGACCCTGCCTCAAAATATAAGGTAAAGAGTGACTGAGGAAGACTTTTGATGTCAACTTCAGGCCTCTACATGTGCCTTCACACGCACCCACACACAAACACACACACACACACACACACACACAGACTCATATATACACACACATAGGAGGGAGTGGGGTGAGAGGGAAGGAGGGGGGAATGAAGAGAGGGAGGGAAAAAAAGGAAGAAAAGAAGGGGAGAACAGAACTTCATAGGAGAAATGAATACACTATTGAAAACAAGACACACACCATTTCAGATGTCATGTCCTCATGACCACAAAACCCAGGCTGAGTAAGGAAAAATATCTGCAAGGGCCTCCTTGAGGAGGTGGGCTCAAAACTGGGCTGATCAAATACCAAGGATCCAGCAGGCACTGCCCAGTAGCAGAGCAGCACTCTTGGCTAAGGGGCAGCACCCTGGACACAAGCCAACTTGAGCAGATATGAGCACTGCAGAATGGTACAAATGGTTCAAACCGCAAAGCTGTAGAGAGAGGCGGGCCTGGGAAGCAGAAAAAAAAAGAGGTATGGAAGGGCTGGTAGCTCAAGAGCATGGGTCTGACGTGCTCGAGAAGCGTCAGTGTTAGCCTTCCTATCACGACATATGGCACTACAGAACATCTGGCCTTGGAGACAAGCCAGGCATTTGCTTCTCCAACCTCCTTCACAGACTCCCATTCATGGAAAACTGGATTTCTTTTGAGAATATTGAAGTGACAGGCCCTTCCTGCCAGTCATTCTGTGCTTGGCCACTTGCCAGCATGCTCAGTCTTGTTCTGTGGTTGGAATCTAACAAGTCAAAAAAAAATTACAGAAATGAGCACCCTCCCTAGAGGCCTTACCACACACGTGTGGACAAACAAGCAAGCATTCCCCCACATACCACCTCTTACCATCTGGATGAGCAAACTGCTGGTCTCTGAGGGGAAGAAGGAAAACTCTTGGAGGTAGTTGTTTAATATCTGAGAAGTGGGGGAGCAGATGAAGTAAGCAAGTTCCATTTAGAGAATCATTAAGGATCTATTATAGTAAAATTAGGTTTTCCCATCTCCAAAGAAAGCTGAAGCAGTCACCTGAACAAACTAGCAATGCTCACAAAAGAACAGGCAAGAAGGAAGTACAATAAAAAATAATAACCAGTAGGAAAGAGGAAGCCAAGAAATGCCAGGCAATCAGAAGCTATTCCGTCTTTTTCAGAACTGGGGAGCCATCCTGACCAGTCCATAGCAGAAGAACATGAAACAAAAATGCCACCCCACAGGCTGGAGAGATGGGTCAGTGATTAAGTATGCTTGCAGCTCTTCCAGAGGGACTGGGTTTCATCCCCAGCACCCACATCAGGCAGCTTACAACTAACTGTAACTCCAGTTCCAGAGGAATCTGACATCCCCTTCGGCTTTTTTAGGTCCCTGCATGTGTGTGTGTGAAAACAAACATGCATGTGTATACACACACACACACACACACACACACACACACACACACACACACTTTTTTTGTTTTTATTTTTAAAGTGTCAGCCTAGAAGGTTCAAGGTTCTCCACTGGTATTAAGAGTGTGGTCTTGCCGGGCTTTGGTGGTGCAAGCCTTTAATCCCAGCACTCGGGAGGCAGAGGCAGGCGGATTTCTGTGAGTTCGAGGCCAGCCAGGTCTACAAAGTGAGTCCAGGACAGCCAGAGATACACAGAGAAACCCTGTCTTGAAAAAACCAAAAAAAAAAAAAAAAAAAAGAGTGTGGTCTTCCACGTTCTAGCAACTGCTCCATTTCTACACCCCTCCCAATGTCTCTTGATGTACATGCCATAAATCCTCACAGAATCACTTCTAGAAGAAGAAGAGGCTGCCATCTGCCTCTTTTTGAGATTAAACCTGGCCTGGGACAGGTGAGAAGATAGTGAGAATAAGTAAGCAACTCCCCTGAGAAGAAAAGAATAAGCAATTCATTTAAGCTTACCGACTAATAATACAAGGCATATGGCCAGACACAGTGAAAGGCTTCAAAGAAACATGTTATTCTGGCTATGCCTGCTAAGAGTCTATAAACAAGTAGGGAATGCAAGACATTGCATATCAAATACTGAAAAACAAAATAAACAAAGATCAAAAACCAGGGCACTGAAAATGCAACAGGAACCAGGGGGAGGTGACAAGAAAAGGGAAATACAAGATTTGAGGCTGCTTGTAGTACCAGAAGTTTTGCGTGGAAGCTCCAAGCAACTTATGCAAAGAATAGCCTGTTTTCTATATGTAAAGATTATTGCCATCTGGGGTCACACCCACCTCCAAACCTCTATCCATCCTTCTTTCAGCTCTTACATCCTTCCTTGGCCTCTGTTGCAAAATTCTAAGGTCTACAAAGACTGAAATAGCAAACCCTACCCACTCCTTAGTCACACGGTCTATCCCTTATAGTTAAAATCCGTACCTGGCCCTAGGATCCACCTCCTACCCTCCCACACCTCTGGCTCTCTCTCCTCCTTAGGAGTACAGGCCTGAGGAACGGTGCCAGCCAACAGCTGCCATGCATCCTTTTATCCTGGTCCTGTCAGGTTCTTCACTGGTGCTCAAAAGACCACACCTTGCTTGCCACCTTCTTCATGAACCCACATGAAGAACTATGTTTGCCTAAGTGGTCCTCTTTCTACCTCTCACCAGTGCAGAGAGGAAGGCTGTCTACACTTATCATTAGAACAAGAAGATGTGCTTGGACAGCTGAGCAGCACTTTACATGCACCCCCTCCCCCATTTCAGCCAGGAGGGAAAACCCAGAAGGGACTCAGAACAAGGTCCTCCAGTGCCATTGCTTACTGTCTGCTCGGTAGAACCCACCCTGTGGTTCTACCACAGCTAAGCTTGGTGAAACAAAATAACAGAATGGGCAAAGAAGTACATCTCCCTTCCAAGAGACACAATCTAACTCACACGTATTTGCCTTGTTAGTAGCCTCCAGCTTCTCTCCATGTTCAAGCTGGAAGGATTTAGAAGACTGAAAATCTTCCAGTCTCATCATATAAATACTTAATTGCCATCTCAACATCTTCTTTGTGTCACTCCTGTGTCCTCAACCAGCAGCCACCAAGTTCCTGGCCAGTGAGGCTGAGAAGTGCAAAGCGCCTCAGGCAGCCTCATCTCTCCAGGGTACTATCCACTTCCTTCCCTTTCCCAAGGCATTTCCATCCAGAGGGCTCCTCAGAAAGCTGGGAAGAAGGTGGCCAGAGGTATGAGGGCATCTTTAATGGTTGTTGGCAGTGACCTTAATCATTAATCAGAACAATATATTAAGCTGAGTTTCTCTTTTGGTGGATAGACGACAGGAACTGACTTAAAAAGGTAAATTGTAGCAGTCTCCATATCAATGTCCCCCAAAGGTCAGTGTTGCATACGGGAAACAAGAGAAGGCATTTCCTTCTAAACCCTAGATGGTTCAGATAGCCTGAAGGTACTCGTGCCTTTAATCCCAGCAGTGGCAGTTGGATCTCTGAGCTCAAGACCAGCCTGGTCTACAGAGCAAGTTCCAGAATAGCCAGGGCTACACAGAGAAACCCTGTCTTGAAAAACCAACCCCTCGCCCAAGACTTTGAATGAAAAAGGCCAATAATAATGAAGAATCACAACAGTTAAGGATTCTCTCTCTCTTTTTTTTTTTTTTTTTGCCGTTTTGTTCTGTTGAGACTGAAGTCATGTAGCCCAGGCTGGCCTCAAAATCACTATGTAGTCAAGGATTACTTTGAACTTCTGATGTTCCTGCCTCTACTTCCCAAGTGCTGGGATTACAGACGTGAGCCATAATGTCTGGGTTAAGTAGTGCCCGAGACTAAACCCTGGACTTCCTGTATGCTATAAAAGTACCCCACCAATTGAGCTATACCCCCCAGTTTAGATTGTCAATCATTAAGCCAGACGTCTATTATGTTTTTCTAGCTGGTAGTTATATGGACATTGGATGTTAACATGCTAAATACTCTGACTCTGAGGTTAGCCCTAGGCATAAAATGTGGTGCCAAATCCTATTAAGAATAATAAACACAGTTTGGGTGTCTCCTCCTCCTTGACCTTCACAACATTAGAGAAAATAAGCCTCGAAGCCCACAGTGTCCACCTT
Source organism: Lophiomys imhausi (assembly GCA_907164525.1). Classification (NCBI taxonomy): domain Eukaryota; kingdom Metazoa; phylum Chordata; class Mammalia; order Rodentia; family Muridae; genus Lophiomys; species Lophiomys imhausi. Next base: position 2,627,325 of record CAJQZJ010034312.1, read on the forward strand.
GCCTTTTGCTACTGCTGAGTTTGAAGACCAAGATAAAGGGGTAAGGAGAGCATAGCGGCTACCATGAGGAAACACAGCTCTGCCTCAGAGTAACATGATCACGGAGGGTGGGCGAAGCAATACATACTCAAAGCCAAGGGCACTACAGGAGACAGGTGCAGTACAAACCTGAGCTCCCGGAGCTCAGCTGATAAGAGTGAAACTGAGATTTTTTTTTTTTCTCCCAACTTGATCTTGCTAAGAGAATCTGTCCTGGGAGGCTGAAGAGAGTGGCTCTGAGGGTCTCTGCATAACCTACTGGGTTCTACTGGGACAACCAGTTGTACCCTTGGGCATATCAGAAGCCATGCTTCACACTTGGGGGTCTAGAGATGCTGGTAAAAATGTGGCCACTTAGCTTCACCTCCACAGGAGACATTTGCTATCTGTGGTCCCCTCTGAGAAGTCCCACTGGGCTCGTTATCTGAGGTAGAGTGCTCCTGGATGCTGAGGTCTGACCTGCCACCTGGAGTGGGGCAACCATAACAGGTGTCAAGGACTATGAGTCCAAGCCAGATGAGCACCTGCTCCTGGAGGGTTCCACTGAGGCCAGCAAAGAGCTCCTACCGCGGTTGACTGGCCAGGTGACCCTGAGCTACCTCTTTCTGAGCATAGAAGACTCCGGCAGGAAGTGCTGGTGGGCACCTAGAAGTGGTCGGCTCTCCATCTGCAAGCCAACCTGGTACTGACCAGTACCTCTAGGCCAGAAGGACTGGTTGGGACTGAGGGGTAGCCCCCCTCCCCTCCAGCCTAGGGGAGTTATCAGGACTACAAACTGCACCCACATGTTTTACAAATGGGGGCCATTCTGTAAGAGAACCAGATACCTCCATGATGGGGGGCTCTCTGGTGGATTCTGAAAAGGAAGTAGAGGGATGGATGGACAGGCAGTAATTTTAATTTTGGCAAGATCTGGAAGGTTCCCAGCCCCATGAGTAGCTGCACTATAAAAAGAGTCAGACACTAAGTATTTCCTTTCCCATAAAATATTCATGGCCACGTGGAAGAGCCAAGAAGCCGAAACCTCAAGCGTTTCTAACTTTGTACTGCAGTAACAACAGCGTTTTATAAGAACCTTCTGAATGTACTTGTACCCAGCTATAAATACTCTTCCATCAAGAGAAAGGACATGAGACATATCCATCCAGGGTCTACAGCACACCTAGGGAGACCCCAAGTATGTCTCCATTCTGTAGCTAACAGCATGCTAAGTGACCACGGACAAGTGAGGATAACAGGAGTCCGTGAAGAGAAGCTCACATGTCTCTCAGGAATAATGCTTAGGATGTACTCAGAACCTGGTTTTCAGCCTGGTATTGGTCCCACATAACAATCAAGTTATGATGCAGAGTGCCTCTCTAACCCTAACCCTAACCTTAACCCTCTGCACGGTTCTGCGCAAGTTACAGTGCTTTTCCATTCTTGAATCAAGAAAGCAAGCCTGAAGAGGGTCTAGAGAGTATGCTGCCATTCCCTATGAGACTCAGTGAGGGTGAGAAATTTGCACAAGGTCACATAGCTAGAAGGCCTCAGAGCTGGGCCAGAGCATCAGCTCTCAGAGTCTACCAATAGTCCTCTCTTCCCGTTGCTCCTACGGGCAGACACCAGAAGGTAAGATGAGAAAATACAGCACGGGAAATGAACTTGACTTCCACAGTACGACTCTGCCCTTTGAAAGAGATTTGGAAAACCAATCTTACAAGGGACATTTTCTTTCCCTTTTTAGTGTGTGTGAAACAATGATGCCCTGTCAGAGGCTGCCAATGACAGGTGGCTGGCACACGCAATCAAAAACAGGACACTCCATCTCTTAACTAGCTTACTTGTGCTCAGCAGAAGCACAGACAGACACACTGACTTCATTTATCTTCTCTCTTCCAGCATGCCAGAGGGCAGCGGTGAAGGTTAATGAAACAGTATGCAATGGGTCCAGAACACTCAACGTTGATACTTCATTTGCTATTAACTTTCCCTTTACTCCAATAAAGGAAGTCCTTCCCTTTCCCTAACCCTTTCCCGGCCTGATGAGATTCTACTTAAATAAGCTGATCATATGATCATTGACTTCCAATAACATCTTCCAAGAAACAATCAAAACACACAAAACCTCTGCCTCGACCCTCACACCCACACGTCTCACCAAGACCAGAGCATTCTGCTAAGGACTCATGTTGAGCCAGTCAAGATGTAATGCCTGGGTCTACAGGCCCTGAAGATGTCATATGCACACTGGCAAGCTGCCTCTAATGCACAGTCAGTCCTCTGAGCCTGGCTGACATCTCTAGAAAGTTCTATTTTGTCAGAAGTTTCTGAACATTTGGTTTAAGTTGCAAAGGAAACAAGGGTGCATGCACCATGTCTCCTTGTGAGACCATGGGCTCTCAAAGTCCAACTTTAAGCTCATGTGATCCTTGTGGCTTTGAACAGGCCTACACGAGTCAATGAATTTGGGCATTCACTGAGTGGGCCATCTGGGGACAGGCCTGCTGATGTGCATGCTGGCAGGCTTCCTCGTTTGTTCTCTACAACAATAAATGCCAGTGAATTAGAAACTTCAATTACGTCAGATCGTTTCTAACACCCAACTCAAGAAAAACTAGGTCTATGGGTAAAATGATTTTTACATGTAGGAATTTAATACAAACTTTTGAACAACAACAAAAATAAATTATTTGAAGCCTTGCCTTGGGGCAAGGATTCTCCACCCCAGCACTGCTGTCATCTCAGACCAAGTACATGCTTATAGTGGGTGGGAGAAAAGAGCGTGGAAACTGCAAGTTGAGAAATATTTCCAGCCCTATCCAGAACATACCAGCAACAGCTCTCCTACATACATTGTGGCAACCAAAACTGACTCCAGATGCACCCTTGAGCATAAAGTGTCCCTGGCTGACAACTACCGACTACATTAATTCAAGCCAGCTCTATGCTTTCCGATGCCATTATGCAATTACTGGAACAAGATACTTGTCCCTGAGTGCTACAAGATCAAAGGATGTCTCCTCCTGGTACTTACCAAAGCAGGAGATGCACAACTCCACTCTGCAAGGCAAAATTCAGCATAGCTCAGAACCAAAAAGGTTTTCTAGTCGGGTCTTTCCAGTCAGCTAGAAAATGCAATGTGGTAATCCACAACTATTTCAACTGTCTTACTCTCTTTATATAAGCACAGAGACGCACACAGGGTAACATGAAGCTATGCTTACTCCATCTCATCAACTATCAGCTGAACTATTGCTGACAACATCTACACAGAAGCAGTTGAGAGAAGGAACTGGGAAAGCGATGACAGAGGAAGGAAAATAAAGCTCTGATCATGTCTTGACACTGTTCTTTTGGCTGTCTGTTGCTTACTAATGAAAGTCACCATAAGGCAGGAGACCATCATCACACTCACATCCTGCAAACTCTGCACACACAGACATGTGCGTGTAGCTGCAAGCACACATTCCAATGCACACCCAGCCGTCAATGTTGACACTTCATGAATTATACACATCCCCTTAGGGCAGAGCATCAGTCCTAAATTCACAAGTGCCACATCTCAACTAGCCTGGAAAAGGAGAGGAAATGACCAGGGGAAGGATGCAAGCATATATCCCTAAACCCGACCCTCCACGCTGCTGGGTGCATACAACCTTCAGTATCTAAACTGATGCTTTCCTAGGTCTCTCTAGCAAAAAAAAAAAAAAAAAGTGGCTGGAAGCACTGAGATCATATTCTCCCAAAGCCCGGGCCATGGAACACAGAGACAGATATTTCTCTCTCTTACGACAGGTTATATGCCTTTAAAACGTTGGCTCTTTGCTCCCTCAAAGAGTGAACCCACAGACAACAAGGGCCTCTCTCTAGAGCTAACAAGCACGAAGTTTTCCTAGGTTAAATGAAAACAAAGCCCATCCCTCCCTAGGCATCCCGAACACTCTCTAGGACTGTCATTACATGACGCTTGGCTTCCATATACACACACCTTGCTCGTCTAAGGAAATCAATATGAAAATCAATTCATGCACTGATATATTTTATCAAGATCCACGTGGCAATGCCACATTTCATTTACAGTGCTGCGCTCAAGGAAGCCAAGGTCACTGGATAGAAAGCAGGATCCAGGAGCTGGGGCGGGGGGGAAGCAGCCCATATTCTGCACTGGCTGCAAATAGAAAAATGAATGAAATAGGAACAGAGATAGAAAAGGGAGCCTAGGGAAGCAACAATTACTGTATGTAGGAGGTGCGGCAGCACTCCAGCTTGCCAGCTTGTTTAAATGTGAAATAGCTAGGAGATTTAAAATTCTAAGTATTCTCCTTCTTGACCGTGGCAAACCAAAAATGGTTTCCACTACCGTGCTGGGTAGTAGGGTAGAAAAACATTTCTGAGCAGGAGATGAAAATGCAGGGGGGGGGGGGGAGTGGGGAGCAAGACATGGTGTGGAGGGCAACAGAGACCAGGCAGTGTGTGGGCACGAAGGCCAAGAGAAAGAATGAAAGGAAGCAGGCGGGTGAGCCAAGGAGTATGTGCTGAGAGCCAGCATCAGGAGGGACACAAACGGGAATTTCAAGAAGACTTGGGGAGAAAAATTATGATATCTACACGGCTGCAGAGGGGCATATTTTTAGTAAATTTGAAAGTAATTTGCCACACATGGAACCATCCTACTCGGGAGGGTTCTCCCCCCGGCTCCGGTGGCTGTGCCATGGATCAAATGTACTCAGTAATTGCAGATCCACTGCTACCCTCTCACCTCTAAACAGAGTAGATTAAAATAGCATGAACAGCTATAATAATGGGTTTAGGATTCAGCTTTTTACAGCCAAGGGGGAAAAATGCTTATGGAATTAAGGATTTTGCTGATTATTTTCCAAATGAAGAAAATGAGAGAAAAATAGCTACAGAAGTAAAGGACAAAACTATATATACTGGAGACTGAGTGGACCCTGGGCTACTGAGCACCACCCACCCAGAGCACTGTGACAACGAAGGGTTGCCCTGTGTCACCGAGGTTCCAGACATCTAGAGACACACAGGGACCTGACCTGCTCCTACACTGAGACCAGCTTCCCACTGTTACTCCTTGGTCTAGAGACTGAAGACACTGTATATGTCCCCCCATTTGCAGTCTGTTTCCTACTGGCTTTGCCAGTGCCCCAGGAATAGAATTTATTCAAACTTAACGGCACAAGGAAAGGGAGCAGGTTACAGGCACATGGCCACTTCAGAGAAAGGTAAGCTGATTGGACAAATACACCCATTCTAAACTAGCCAAGGCCTCGCTAGCCAGAATCAAGACTCAACACAGCTTTGTCTTTCAGAACCTGAACTTCACTTACAAAGACCACAACAGGGCTAGGGAGATGGCTCAGGGGTTAAGAGCACTTGCTGATCTTCCATAGGACCAGGGTTCATTTCCCAGCACCCACATGAAGGCTTGCAACTGTCTGTAACTCCAGTTCCAGATGATCTGACCCTCGTCGGACCTCTGCAGGCATGCGGCACACATGTGCACATACTTTACCCCAACCTGGGATGCACAGCAGGAAACATCCTCCTGCACTGCTGTGCCCACGTGGGTGGCACCTGCTCTCCAGAACCACAGCCCACTCCCTTCACTTTGAACATGGCCACTGCAGGAGTGACTTGGTGGCAGCCCCCTGGTAAAGCTAACCATAGGTCAAGTTGCCCATGCCTCTGCCTCAGCCTGGGAAAGGTTCTCCTGAAGAGGTGCTTCCAGATGTTCAGGCAGGAGTGACGAAGGTGAAGGAAAAGCTAGTGCATGTCTCTCAGGGCCTGCCCTTCCCCATCACCTCTATCTAGAGATCCCGAGCTCTCCTAAGGCAGTCCTCGTGGTCTTCCACGCCTCACTTGAGTGGATGGAACAATGACAAAAGGAGACTCAAGTTCCCAGAAAATGATTTCCCAATTATTTAACTGAGCAAGAAAGGCTGAAACCCAGGTGAACCTAACCTCCAGCGGGGAACTCCACTGCCACTGACAGCCAGGTCTTCGTGAATTCACCCACACTGAAGGCTGTAAGTGGAGGGAGGAAGACTTCCCTCCTCTCGGGCCCAGATCCCCACTGTAAAAGCTTACTTTTCCCGTTGCTAAAAGGAATTGCCTAACAAAAGCAACCTAAGGAAGAGTTTACTTTGGCTCATAATTAGTGGAGCAGCAGGTGTGTGAAGTAGCTGCCCAGCATTGCATCCACAGCTGGGAAGCAGATTCAGTCTGGGACCCCAATCCATGCATTACTGCCCTCAGACAGGGTGGGTCTTCAGTCTCAACGAACCTAATCTAGAAACTCCCTAACGGATATGCACAGCAGTTTGTCTCTGATGATTCTGGAGCCTGTTACATTGGCAATCGAAAGTAAACCCAATTTTGCCTTGCAGGAATACTGCAACATTCTGCAACTCTGTTCTCAGTCACCTATATTTACCCATATTCTCCCAGACACAATAGTAGCACCACAACCTTTCCTAAAGCCACACTCCTCCTTGACTGTTAAGGGTTCAGGAAGACTCCTGCAAGGAGAGTCAGAGGTTTGTGGGCTGGCCCAAGTGGGTGGAGGCTTCAGGCCTCATCAGTGTCAGAGTGAGCCTATCCCTGAGCCCTCAGTCACCCAAGCAGCCCTACCTATAAAATCCCCATTCTGAGACTTTCTTCCAAACTTTCCTACTCTGGCTCTTGGCATTTCTAGTCAGGAGCCCAGCCTCTAGCAACCCCCCTCCCCCCTTACCTACAAACACTTGGACAGCAAGGCATCCTAAAAAACAAAAGACGTGTGTGTGCTGTGTGTATTAAACATCAGGTCCTTGTGTACACTAAGCAAACATTCTTCTACTGAGCTACATCTTCAATCAAAAAGCAACCATTTCGTAAGTGTGTATATGTTTGTGTTTATGAGAGGGGGTGTGTGCAGGGATCAAGCAGGGACACTGCTCCTCTAACTTCATGTTACAATTATGTAGGAAGCTTATTTAATACAGGTATCCATTTCCACCCCCAGGGATTCAGACTTCAGTACATACAAGCAGGCTGAAAGTTTTACCATGTATCCCCATGGGATTGTACCGCCGGTGGCTCAGCGGGTCACCTTGGTTTTCAACTGTGGGCTGCTGTGAGAGAGGGGGAGTATGTTCCGTGTGTCTTCTCTTAAGGGAAGCCACACACAACAGGGAACTCACGCAGGGATTTGAACACTCACCTGCCACTCCTGCCTTCATCCGGCGATAAAGACACACTACTGGCACTGGGCTCTGGGACTCAAAGGAGTGAACCTGGCCCTCTGCAGGTAGAAGAGCTGGAGAAAGCTGATCTTGGGTCACCAGACAAGGTTAGGAGCCACATTTCCCTAAGCTCTGCTTGAGGAAGGAAAAAAAAAGAAAAACAGGGATCCGGCCTTAAGAGACTCCTACCTGCTGGGAAAGATAAGGCTATTACACCTGACACCACTGGAAACCACTGATGGCCCTGGATGCTCTCAGGAAAGGGTAATGTTGTTACCGGAAGTTGACAACAGAAAGGTGAGGGACCCTTTTTTGCTCCCTGGGTCTTCAGACCACAAGTAGCCACCTGACCCGAGGCCCTAATTGCACTTAAGGACACACAGGGTTATAACAGGTGTCAAGATGTCATGTTCTGACCACTCAGCCAGGGTCTCTTCCAGCCACCATCATAGAGCACTTCAGGTCCTGACTGCACCCCCAGATGAAGAGAGTGCTAGGCCACTCCCCACCCCCACTGCTCAGCTCCCTTTCAAAGGTTTCAGAGGCCCCACCTCACTCCACAACAGTTCAGCCCTTTGCCACATTTCCTGGAACCAATCCATGGACAATGAAACCAAGAGAAAGTGGTTCTCGAACTCATGTTTTGTAGTTGCCTTCCCCCCTCCCACCCAGCATAAATGTTTACTGAGGAGGGGACAGGGCCATCAGTCCTTCTTGGCAGCCTTCCTGGCAGCGACTTCCTCATAGCTGCCAGCCCGTTGCTTATTTCCTTCCTCTTGGCATGGATGTGCACGCCCATCCTTTTCTGGATGAACTTAAGTGCCCGCTTGTCCTTGAACACCATGAGCAGCTCCTAGGCTGGCACGCCACTTATCAGCACTACCTGGATCATGTCCCCCAGGAACTTGGTGTGTTTGGTGAGGTGGCTGCTGTACAGGCTGCATCTCTCGGCTGTTCTCTGTTACTTTATGGCCCTTGATGAGGCTCCCAGCCACGGGGTAGCTCAGGGGGGTGGCTGCTAATCTCTGACAGTGGCAGTGACACAAAGATATTTTTGGTGGTTTTTTTTTTTTTGAAAGAGGGTTTCTCTTCATAGCCCTGGCTGTTCTGGAACTCACTCTGTAGACCAGGCAGGTCTTCAACTCAAAAGATCCCTCCTGCCCCTGCCTCCCCAGTGCTGAGGTTAATGGTGTGCGTCACTACACTCGGCTTTGTGGTTCCCTCTTAAGATGTTTCAATACAGAGCACTAGATTCACCTCATTTTTAAGACCAGATTGGGCAGAGGTAACTTGGATAAAAGCCGTAGCCATTCCCAGGTAAAAAAGCACAGACTGAAATGAGAGGCTCAGAGCTGTTCAGAGCTGGGGGGACCCTGGACATGGCAGTCTCCATGTGTACCTTGTTCCAAGCCATCTATCTAGGAGCACAGGCTTACCAGGTGAATGACAGAACACTGGATTCCAGGCTTCTCAAACTCTCCCCTTGTAAAATAAGGATGCATCTGTTACAAGAGTTGGAGTTCCAAATGTGAGTCTCTCTGGAAGCTTGTGGGTGCTTCCCCCACTTCTCCTCAGGAAGACCTACCTTGCCTCTCTAGTTCCCTCTGTTGTCACTTCATGAGAGAACAGAAATCATCCGTGAGGTGATTTCCTTTCTGGAGTCATGTCTGAACCTAGTTCCCCAAAAGCAAAGATTCTGAAGCATGGAGACCACCCTTACAATCAGCACACCCTAGTCCCTCCTGCTAGCCCAGGCTCTGCCCCAAAGAGAAACCACAAGCCTCCTAACCTGGAACCTCCAACTAAAAGGGCCCAACTTGTTGCTATGTGAGACCAAGACAGGAGTCAGTGAACATACTGGCTCAGTAGGAGCACATCCTAAATTGGTATGGGGAATGTGGAAACATGCTGGATTTTTCCTCAAACTCTTCTGTAATTCTGAAATGATTTCATTAAAACAAAATGGGTTGGGAAGGAGGAAGACAGGGGTTATTGTTAACTCTTTCAGCATTTCTTTGTACTGCTTCTCAAAATGGGTGTTGCCATCATCATCATTTGAATTTCTGTGGGAAAACAGGTAGATAGGGGAAATGAAGGGTCTGGGATTCACCTGTCTTAGAAGAAAAGGCCAAGCCCAGTAAGTACCCACCCTTGGCCCTTTCCCTTCAAGAGCAAGCTGAGCCCACACATGGCTCTCCAGCTAAAATGCAGGTCTCTGAGGTTCCAAAAACATTCCTGCCAGTGATGAGCCTCCCATGCAGTGCCTTGTGTAGGACTCTGCGTTTGGTTATTCAATACCTGTGTCTGAGCGACAAGGAGAACCAGTGAGAGGATGGAACAGGTGCTCCCTGTGCAGCCATTCTGAACAGGGAGATTGTCATCAGCTAGGCTTGGTTTAACTGTCTCCTGGTGCGTGAAGCTCAAAGCTCGGGTTTCAAGCTGTGTACCACAAATGCAGATCTGTCTGGGCTTGAATGGTGAAGGCTCTTCCAGCTGCAGAGGCCAAAGTGTTAACAGTGGGGAAGGGAGTTTTCCTCTTCCTCCATCTCCTTCCTAAATGACTGGCCTTAATCCTAGAGTTTAGCAAGGGCAGGATTCCAGAGCACCTCAGTTCCGGACCTTGTTTGGCAGGGGTGTAGGGGAAGAAGTGTAGAGGGAGGCAAAGGGAAAGAAAAGGTAAGAGATGTATGTGTGATGCATGTAAAACCACTGTGTCAAGTCATAGCCTTTTCAGACTCTGTCTTCTACTCACAAAACCCCAAAACTGGCATATTAAAAAATAAAGATGTCCAGGTGAGGTGGCACACGCCTTTAATCCCAGCTCTAGGAGGCAGAGGCTGTGAATTCAAGGCCAGCCTGGTCTACAGAGTGAGTCCAGGAGAGCCAGGAATACACAGAGAAACCTTATCTTGAAAAACCAAACTAACTTACTAACTAACCAACCAACCAACAAACTAACTAACTAACTATGGCTACCTGCTTCCAAGTGTTGCCCTAACCCATGGCATCACACTCACAGACACTGGCTAATTGAGCGAACACCACACAATGTCCTACGAGTCACAAGAAGAATGGGCTGGTCTTGGCTCCCCATCAACCCCCCCACCCCACCCCGGACCATCTCCTCAAAGCAAAGTGACCTTAAAGGCAGAAAGCATCTGCGGAACCCCTGTTGAGATTATTCATATGTTTTGATTCCTAATTCAGAAATAATAAGTGGTTCACGGCTTCCAAGTTTAAAAATATATTCATCATCTGGTCTCTGTCACAGCACGTATCCCACTGGCACGGGAGTGTATGCCGCAGGAGGCTCCCTGAAGAGGCCTGGTGCCCATGGTGCCCACATCCCATTTAGCCATTGGTGTCAGGAGTCTGGGGTCTCTAGTTCCTGCCTCTTCCTCCATTTCATTAAAAATCCTATCTTAAGGCCATTGTCAAGAGACTTCTGTCACACAGCATTTACAGACCACAGATAGGCAAATTCAGGTGTTTCTCAACAAGAAAGATGGGGTACTCGTGATAGTGAAAAACGTACTTTGCTCTATTTCAAACTTCATGTAAAAATAAACAAGTCAGCTAGTTTCAGTACGAAAAAGGGACTGGAAAACCATTCATAAACAATCTCTTTCTAGAAAGTCCTATAGCTTTGAAAAATGCATATACAAACAGATATGTATACATCTGCAAATACATGAATGTATACAGATGTGTATATGTGTATGTTGATATGTGTATTATGTATATACACACACACCTATATACATGCACAACATACCTATTAGCTTCAAATGCAATACAATCAAGAATAAGGTTGAAGCCAAGCATAGGAACACATAACTATAATCGTATTACTCAGTGGGCTGAGGCAGAAGGTTTGCTGCAAGTGCAAAGTTAGCTGTACTAAACAGTGAGTGAGTATCAGACTAGAGAGGACTATAGAATATCTCAAAAAAAAAAGAAAAAGGAAAGAAAAAGAAATAGAAGATAATTGAGACTCAATCTGGCATGTAGATTTTCTTGTAGCACATTCATCCTTTCTATTTGTGGTAGATGCCTTTTAGGGGACACAATAAACCCCTTCCAACCCACAGAAGACAAGGGAGGATCCCAGCAGCCATATTAAACTATGGAACTGCTATGGAATATACTGTGTATCCTTAAAATTAGCATATTGAAAGTCTAACCTCAAAAACCACTGGATGTGATTTACCTATAAGGAAGCAATTACAGTTGAATAAGGTCACAAGTGTGGGGCCCTAATCTCATAACATTAGTGTCCTTATAAAAGAGACAACCCCACATCCCCTCAAGCATGTTATGGTGGTATGTACCTATAATCTCAGTCACAGGCAAGCCAGAGAGAGATCCTGTCTCAAAGAGAGGAGGAGGAGACCTCAAGAGATCAAGAGTGTCCTCTCTGACTCTTTTTGCATGAGGTGAGGACACAGAGAAGACAAGCCAGAGCATCCTCTGTAGGAATCCTTCAGCACTCAGAAATCCAACCACTAGAATGGTGAGAAGTACATTTCCACTGGATATGCCATGCTAGGCAGCACTATTGTGTGAGTCTGAGCAGATCACACCCATGGCCCTCACTACAAAGCCTTGGTAAGTGATTGGCCTGGTGTGACACTTAGTCCAGCTGCGTAAGACAGAATGCCTTTCTAGAATCTGGGATTCTAGAAACATGGACAGCTGAACCTAACCTTGTCACCAGTCCACCTGGGAGTCCTGAGAAGGCCATTTTTAGATTGACTCTGGAAAAAGATGAAAATTAAGCTGGATGCATAGACTAAGCAGGGCTATAAAGAACATTTCCAACAGCTAGATTGGGATTCTGTTCTCTCACCTTTCAAAGGAGGCCTGTTTTCTTGCCCTTGGGCTCCAAGAAACTCTTGTTTTATGACAAATTCTTTTATTTGGCTTTAGCCTGATATATGTATGCATATAATTCAACCTACAACCAACAGCCAAAGAGCCTGGCTAACACACAGTATGGTAGACTTCGCGATCTTTAGCTACTGGGCCCTCCACACTTATTAACCAACTTATGAGGGATGTCTACGTTTTACAGAAACTAAAGTGACAGACATTCATTGAATTGGAACCAACAGGAACGCCTGCCAAAGAAAGTTCCACTACCAAACACAGCCCAGCTTAAGCTGCAGACAGAAACCAGCCTTAAGCAACAGATCCTTTTGTACTGGTCCTACATGTTATACAGGCTAAAAGGATGCCATGTTTCCCCCTCCCCCTGTTTGCCTCATATACAGGGCACGCGTTCAGGAAGTGAAGAATAAAAGGCCGTTTCCATTTTTGATCCCACCCTTCTTGCCAACCATACCAGGCACACATCTGCTAGAATAAATGGTTGCTATAGAAATCACCATTTTTGGAACAGGAAAGCCCAGTGTCTATGAAGAATGCAGCCATTTCAGTCTCTGTGAAATCTGTGGACTTGAGGCTTAGGAATCAGCCTATTTCATTGAATCTGACAGTGCTCACCAGAAATCAAGGACTAAACAGGAGAAAAGCAAAGACAAAGACAGTAAGTACAGGCATGGATTCTGTGTTTTGGTTTGGAGGGGAAGTAACCTCCCCCAGGTAACTCCCCATCTTCCTGGCAGGCCACCAAAGGCTGGACCTCCACTCTGTGCCCAGCTAGGGTTATCAGAGGGCTTTGTTGGTGGCACTCAGAGGCTGTGTTGCTCTGGCACCAACCTGTATGACTGGGCACATAGACTCTAGACTCTGTCTTAGTGGCTCCACGCTGCAGCTTTAAATTAGCTACAGCAAGAGTATTTACACCACAGCAATCAGCAGACTCTATGGGTCAAAATTGTGCAGCCTGGAAAATTAGCTGGTAAACATCTCCTAAGATATCACCTGGAGACCTCCCTCCCCAGGACCATGAGATGTGGAAAATGTTTGTTAGCGAAGGTTCTCTACAATTCTATGGTTTCTCTCAGCACGAGGCAGTAGTGTTTTTGCAGGACTGTAACTGGGCATGCCAGATGGGGGCTCCTGTCTTCTTTCCAAGTGTTCAATAATGGAGCTTGGTTGCCCAACAGGATGCGTTATCATGGAAAGGCTAATGCTATGTGTCTTCCCAGGAGAAGAACGGAAGAGTCCTAAGGCATGCAGAAGATTTAAAGAGAAGGCTGCAAAGAACACAGGGACCTTTTACACCTTTCCTCCTCTGCCCAAAGCACATCATATAAGACAGAACTACCACAACCAAAAGCCCTCCAGACCGTCAGTGGGTCCCAACCCAACCGTGAATATGGCACTGCTACCCTACATCTTGATTGGGTTTAAAAGAAAGCACCCAAAGGTATGCAGAGAAGGCATGGAGAATAACCAAGAAGCCGGCACCATGGGGAGAAACCCGAAGTACATGGGATGGGTTAGAGGAGAAAGTCTCCCAAACCAGGACATTGAAGGGGGGGATACTGAGAGGCTGTGACCTCCAAGGATGGGCTACAGAATGTGTTAAAGTTAAGTTGATGAATGGCATTACAGTATGGGAGAAGGGAGAGAAAAGAGAAATCTGGTCTAAGCCGGTCTTGAACCTCATTGGTCTCAGGCCTAATGCCCTGTTCCTGGTCCCTCCCCATCTGGACCATTGGGCTCTGCCTTAGGGGTCTATATACACTCCAGGGAGCCTGGTGTGGGTCTAACAGCCTCCTTGATCCTTAAGAAGGTACTGGCAGATGCTTACTACCCCCAGGCAACCACTTTCCACATGATCATTTGCATAGAACAGTTCACTTCTCCACTTACAGAATTCCCTCCTGAGAAGGTCCTGAGAGACCACTAGCACACTCCCCTCCTGGCTCAGCCCTCTGCAGTGCCCACTGGACTCTACCTTTCCTGTTTGTTAGAAAACTACAATCTGCTTCTGAGAAATTCTCCTGCAAAGAAAGGTCTCTCACTGCAGTGAACAAAGCCCACCTGTGAAAACTGCCCTCACATCACAATTCCAGAAGAGGATGAACGAACATTCCATAGGAGTGGGAAAATGACTGCCCCAGCCCCACTCCTACTGAGCGTTGTGGCTCCAAGAAAGGTACTTAGCCATCCTGAGCTTCTATCTGTCTGTACTCAGATCCAGTTGAAACCTGGCTTTTAAAGTCCTGGTACAGGGACTGTCATATATGGTGCTCAAGGAGAGTGACTCACCTCCCATTACTGCAAACCCCCTATAACAGAAGTTTTCCACTTGTGTAGGAGGGACCAGGAATCTGTCCCCAAGGCTTCCTACTCTAAACTTCAGGAATCTCATACTGCACAAAAGCATCTCTCTGCCAGGTATCTTTCTAGCATTCAAAGGTGAGGGCTGATACAGCTCATGCTAGAGGAGACTGGGAGGAGGTCCTTGGTGAGAAATCCAACAGGTAATCCAAGTTATCACAGAGGGATGGCAGTGGTAGACTGTAACCTGCGGACACCTTCACAACTGCCTCTAAATGCTGTGTCAGAAAGGCCAACCTGAACTATCCATCCAAACTCCAAGCCAGCATCTGAATAGTGCATACAATGCATATTCTTGTTACTCCAGTCCAGAGATCACCATTTTGAGATAGTCAGAAAGCAGAGCATGTGATCTCACCAGAGCCACAACCCCACCTTATACCAGGAGCATTATTTTTTTTTTAATCCCTCACTCCAGACTCACTCTTCCACCTGGTCTCCCAGCAAAGGAGAGAGAGGCAAAAGTGTATGATGCCAAGGCCTAGGTTCTAACCACCTTGTCTCCCAGGGTGTATGGGAGGTAAGGTAATATAGCTAACTGTGTAATCTCCACTGGCCAAGATTACACAATGTACATTTGACTATTAGGCAAGGCCATGGAATAAAAACAAAACAACCTTCCGACACTCCAGCCTGTTTTCTCTAGATCCAGTGGATTTTAGAAGGGCAACCAAATATGCAACAGATTCCATACACTAATTTCTGACACACACCTGGGGTCCTGTGATAAAGTCAGTTTGCGTGCACACAGCTGAGGATTAAAATTTCATAGAGCTGTGATTTCATCAGTTGCTAACTACAAAGGATTAATTAGGATTGAGGGAAGAGCTCACGGCTCAGGAGTCCAGACCTAAAGAAAATATCTATCTCTGCTCCACAGATGTCAGCACACCCATGAATAAAGGGCTTTGATGAAAACACTTCTCATGATTCGAGCAACTCCAAAAGACCATTTTCTGCCGTGGAATTAAGATACTTCTGATTTGCATGCACTTGAAAATATCATCTGAAGTCAGTGAATACAACTGAATTTGTAAGTTGACGTCTTCTGGTTGTCAAAATATCTTTCCTGAGGCTGGAGAGATATCTGTTGGTCAAGTGCTTGCCATGCAAGCTTGAGGACTGAATTCAGATTCCCAGTACCTACGTAAAAACTCAGGAGTGGTGGCGCACTCCTGTAACCCGGTAGTGCCAGAGACTGAGAAACCTAGCCAGGTGGGCTGAACTGGTCAGCTCCAGATTCAGTCAGAGAATAAGGCGAAGAGTATTTGAGAAAGTAAAACACATACACAAACACACACACACATACACAAACACACACACACATACACACACAAACACACACATACACCCACACATGAGCACAAACACATACACACATACACCACACATACAATACACCACACTCATATAAATACATACACACATACATACATATACACCAGACACATAACACACCACACACATACACGAACACATATACACATATACACCAGACACACACAACACAACCCACACACATGAACACACATACACACATATACACCACACCATCTCTCCCTCAAGACCTGTTGTAACTACACAGGCTGCTTCCATATAAGGTTCTATGTCTTCCTTAAATATCAAGTCCAAAATCAAAACTCAGTGTCTTCCTACCCAGAACATCCATATGCTTCTCTCCCTCCAGTTATCTAGCAAGCAGCTCATAAGTCACTCAGCCCACTCTCTTCAACCCCTCTGCACCCATAAACCTCCTGATCCCGGTCCTCCATCTTGCTTCCCATCCCCTTTGCCATCATTCAGCTCACCCAAAGCACTCATCTGGCTTTCCAGTGATGCCGCTTACAGCACCACAAACTCATCCTCAGTTCAGCACCCAGAGCACTTCCTATTAAGACAGTCTTCTCTTGTTTTACTTCCGTGATTAAACCCTTTCAATCCCTTCTCAAAACATACAAAATGAAATAAATGCTGGCCCCTCTGCTGGTCAAGGAAGACCTTCAGGCAAGACTCAACTTCACCTCCAGCCCCTACCTCACTCCATCTCTCAAACCACAGTGAGGATTGAAACCCCAAGGTTTCAAGTCTCTATCTCCTCCAGGGCCTTAACACATGCTGCTGTCTTTTCTAAACGTCTGTCCCTCTTGTGTAATCAGTCTCTCCCATTTGCTCTTTAAAATGATACTCAGATATCATTCCAACACATGCTTGTCTACAACACCTCCCCAAACAGACAATGCCATTTCCATTCTGGTTCCTCCACACATCATTTTTCCTTCATTTCCACCTGGATTATACCACCCTGTGTCTCTACATCTCCATGTCTACTCTCTCTGCTAGATTATTAAATTCTTGAGAACAAGGACCAAGTTTTGAGATTTTCATATCTCTACTGGTACACAGTCAGGATTAACTAAACGCCCACTGGGCACTTTGGCCAGATGGGAAGGGTCATGTCTTTCTTGAAGCCCCCACTGGCCTCCCTAAACTACATCTTCTGTGATAGCTAATTGTGTAATAGTTCTAGCCCCCAAAACAGCTAAGAAACAAAATATACCTCACCGGCATGAATTCCCAAAAGTATCTAGTGGGTATTCGGTAAATATTTGATGAATTCAGCATTCAGCAAAGTGAGTTCAAAGCTACTCCCCTTTAGAGATCAGGAGGAGGAGGAAGCAACAGCAGCAGCCAGTGTAGTGTTCTACCACCTACTCTGGAGGCTCTGGGACATGACCAATGTAAACATAGCCACGTCCAGGACCAAGGCTTAAAGAAGGACAGCTGTTACCCCGCATGTGAGTAGCTCTGTAAAGTAGTAAAGGAAGCCTGTATATATTTCAAATCAGTGGTTCCTAGGTCTCACTGTCCCCATCGCCCCTCCCCCAACCCTGCAGTTCCATTAGACACACACATGCACCCATATTATCATTCCAATTTTAGCACATCTCGGGGCTGGGAATCAGAGGTGACCATTTCCTTGCAAATAAAAGAAGACACAGCCAGCACATATATTTTGAGTGGAGTATTGGATTTCGAGTGATTCCCTACTGTATGGGCTGTGGCAGGTAGGGGATGTGGCTGGCTGCACACTGCTTAGATGCTCTGTGTGAGGTACAGCTCCCTAAAATCAACTTGTGAACCCACACGTGCATGCCAGGAATTGGCATGGGGATCCCTTCTGTGAGTAGGACCCCCGTGTGTTTCTCTGTCCCTCTTCCCTCCCTTCCTCTGAGAAAGATAAATTATCGGGTTGTCAGCAGAGGACAACCAGAGTAGTTGTGTTTCTGTAAAAGGGCCACGAAAGTGTCTTTGATTAATGAAATCTTAATACGTGGTTGTTAGACGACCTCGCGTCAGCTGCTCTGCAGCTTGAAGGCAGATCCCTTTGGACAGGCTGGGGGAGGGAGAAGGAACCCAGTGCCACCCACTGCCCAGACCTAGCAGGGACAGAGGTCTTCTGCAAGTACACCCCGGGGAGAGTTGCAGCAATGGGACCTTTGCTCTTCGGGTGGGAATGTGGTGGATCCATCTCTTCGCCCCCAAGAATGTGGAACACTCCGCCTGCTCACTAAAACCAACACCTGCCGATGTGCTAAGAGTCCTCTTGAAGTCCCAACAATAGACATCAAAGCTGACATTTGGGAGTTGAGATAACAAGGAAAAGGAGTTTAAAAGGGGGTGGGGGTGCCACCAACAAAAAAGTCTGTCTCACCTTTAACCTCTAGAGGCAACAGACCCCAAACCCTTTAACCATTTGAGGACCTGCACACTGTCCCTACTACCCTCTACCCTCTCTTCTGTGTATAAAAGTACTGGTTCATTTACTAAAGGGGTTTTCCCAGGGATGGAAATAAGGGCTTCAGAGCTCAGGTGGGGGAAGTGGACTCAAAGGAGTGTGAAGAGCTCCACAACAAAATTTCTTCCCACACAACCTGCTTTCCCACCTACCACCAAACAAAAGAAAGGGGATGAAAAAGAAAATTGCTACCCCTGAAAGCTGTGTTTCTGGGCCCTGAGAGCCTCTCCAGTCTACTGAATCTCTATCAAAGAGAGTTCTGGCCTAGAACATTCCAGGGACACATCCATCGACTTCCACCCCAACTTCTGCCCCATGTATTTTGGAAAGTATGCTCTGTTCCTGAAAAGAATTCTGATAAAAACTGAAGCAAACTCAAAAACACTGTGGCTGAGGTCAGCACAGGCTCTTACCACTGAGCCACAGACAGTTCAACCACCAAGGCACAGATCCACCACGTAAGGGAATTACAAGAAATTTAAAAGATATTCCAAATAACCAATAGGCCTAGAAACTAAGCTAAAACTAGATGTGGTGTTTCAGGTCTGGAATTCCAGCACTTGAACGGCCAAACCAGATGAGGCCTGAGTCTGAAGTCAGCCTGGGCTAAGAATGAAGTCGTATCTATAGATAAATAAATAAACAAATAAGTTTTTAATTGAAAAATAAAAGCCAATTATCCATGTACACAGAAACTCCCTGTCTCTAACCAAACAGATGGTTTCCCTCCCATACCCTGTAACTCAAAATAACATTTCTACCTCTGGTGTTTCTGGTTAGAGACAGGCCTCACAAGTAGTCAAAGTTGGCTTAGAACTCACTTAGTGACCCACGCTAGCTTTGAACTTGTCATATTCCTTAGTGCTTGGAATATACACCCTCCAGTCTTCTTCCATTATTCTGTCTTCCAAAAAGCACTCGTAGGCCCCTTTCTTTGTGGTAGATGGGTATCAGAGACATTGTCCTCCTAGAATCCAGGTAGTTTTAAATTTATCTACTTGTAAATAGAATAAAAATTTGACTTATTTTCTGAACATGTACTATGGAGATAGAAATAGTACAGCTAGCTGGGTGTGGTGCCACACACACCTCTGTAATCCCAGCACTTGGGAAGTAGAAGAGGGAATTAAGAACTTAAGACTAACCTTGGATACATAGTGAGGTCATCCTGGACTATACAAAACTTTATCTGAAAAGCAAAGAGGAGCAGGCAGCTGCCTCAGTGTCTAAAAGTACTTGTCACCAAACCTTGATGACCTGATTTCAATACCCAAAACTCATGGTGACTTCCACAAGCTGTCCTCTGACTGCCACTTGGCTACTATGACACCCACACATATGCAAGGGTCTATGTGCACCACATTAATATACAGACATCATAAACATCCATACACATATATGCAATAATAACAATAATGAATAAAAATAAAACATAAAAGAAGAAAAGGAATACCTCTATCACCTGGAAGTGAAATGACAGCACACAGAATGATTTTTTAATAGTGATCTTTTTCCCTATACATGTTACTATCATTAATAAATAATTCAGCTGCTGGGCATGGTGGTTCATGCCTTTAATCCCAGCACTCAGGAGGCAGAGCCAGGTGGATCTCTGTGAGTTCAAGGCCAGCCTAGTATACAGAGTGAGTTTCAGGACACTGAGAACTCTGGGCCTTGTCTCAAAAAAAAAAATGAGTTGTCCCTAGAGGCATTGCAGATCTGACTGCTATGTCACATGTGCATCAGTAGGTGGCAGAGAGGAGAGAGGCTATATCTACATTCAGTGTTCTGACCTATGAACATCTGAATGAATAGTAGCCTAACATTCCTGGGGGAAAAAAGGAAGCTGGATACCAACATCACTTTGGCACCATGGGGTAGCCTGAGATGACTACCAGACCAGTACCAGGCAATCAATGGGCTCCCAGGACAGGAAACAAACCAGAAACTAGAAGAACTCTGCCCAGCCCTAGATTTGGGGGCTGTGGGTGAGCCAGCCCTGAAGGATTGAGTGTGGGAGAGCTAGCCTTGCCTTCTGTCTGTTATGTGGTGGTGTTGGCTAGAGAGAAATGCCCTCCCCTCCCTTTTGCCCTCACCATCATTGGCTGACAGGAGATTTGGCCCAGAAGGGGTCACAAGAGCAGGAGAGCTGCCCCTGCCCCTCACATGCTGCAGGACTCAGGAGGGCAGGTCCCGTAACTTTCCATAGTAGAACTGACCATGAAAGTGGGGGGTTGCAGGTGCAGAACCAGGGCTTTGAGTTGGCCCACACCAACATCTAACCCCATGGATGAACTGCTGGAGTGCAAGAAGAGGTCAGTTCCACAACCCAGGACTGCAGGATCTTCATGGAACAGGACAGTTACAGCAGATCTGAGAGAAGTTCCAGTGAGGTTCCAGTACTGATGGAGTAGCAGAATCCAGGGGCCTCATACCAGACCAAGGAGTCATTACAATGAACATTTCCAAGCAGAATGTGTGGACAAAGGGGAATATTGTGGGACATAGTGAGATACACTGCAGCTTCCACAATAAGTTGTTATTTTTTATGCTGGGACAGATTGCAAGGGTGGAGGGTGGGTCTGGGGGGAGGTGGGAGAAGGAGGGAACAGGGTGCATGATGTGAAATTGACAAAATAAAAAATAAACTATTTTATAAGATAAAAAACAAAAACAATGACAATAAATAATTCAGCTTTCTAACAAGGAAGAAATAAGAGTCTATTATTCCCAGTTCTACGTCAAGACCCAGCCATACCACTCTTGAGCATATAGTCAAAAGATTCTTCACCAAACTGCAAGAACATCAGCTCACCATGTTCATAGCAGCTTTATATATAACAGCTAGAAACTGGAAACAACCCTGATGCCCTTCATCCAAAGAACAGATTAAAAAACTGTGATACATTTACACAATGGAATACTACTCAGCCATCAGAAACAAGGAAATCATGCAATTTGCAAACAAATGGGTGGAACTAGAAAAGCTCATCCTGAGTGAGCTAATCCAGAAAGACACACATGCATGAACTCACTTAAACTGGATTTTAGCCATATAGTACAGGATAACTATCCTACAACCCACAGACCCAAAGGAATAGGAACCTAGCATAACTATTTTATGAAAAATTCCACCCTGCAGCAGAACAAAGCAAAGGCTGAGACATGCAGTCAAACATTAGGTGGAGCTCTGGGAGCCCTATATAAGAGAGGGAGGAGGAAGAGAGACCAGAAGGAGTCAAGATCAACAGAACCAAACAATCTAGGCTCCTGGAGCTTTATAGAGACTGAAAAAAAAGAAGGAAAAAGCTGAAACTGGACCTGGTGCCCCTGATACAAATGTAGATGATAGATAACATTGCCAAACAGATCCCTTAACAAATGGGGGAGGGTCTCAGGGATGGACTTTGTTACCTGTTAGTGGGACACTTCACCTTAACTGAGCTGCCATGTCAGGCCCCAGTACAAGAGGAAGCTCTTAGCACTCGTATGACTGATGAACTGAGGGGGGCTGATATGTGGGCACCCACACACTGGAGGAGTAGGATAGATGGGAGAAGGAGTAGAGGATGGGAGGGTGGAACTGGGAGGGAAGAAGGGAGGGGTCTGCAATCATGATGTAACTTGAATTAATAAATAAATGGGGAGGGAAGAATCTACTATTCCCTGTGTGTAGAACCTGTTTAATCTAGCTACTATTAATTGTGCAACTTTTTGTTAATGACTGAGTAAATGAATGAATGGATGGGTACACACACATAAATAGAAGAATGAAAACCAAGTTTCAGCTCAAAACAAATTGGATATCTATCTAGTCAACATGGCTACCTTTGTATCTGCTATGAAGTCAACTGTGGGAATAACTGTGCCAAGAACAAAGAAAGGACAAAATGGAGTGACGAGATAACTCAAAGGACCATTTGTAGAATGTCTGTAATTAACTTTATCTTTTTTGCCTGAAACATTTCTCTAAGATCCAAACTAGACAATGGCTTCACAGGCATCAAGACTCTGACTCTCTGTCCCCATGGCCAAACTCCAGGCAAAACATATGGCAGGTACCCAAGATAAACTGTTGAGCTCACCTTTGGAAAATGATTGTAATGATAGGTTCTTAGATGGGGTTAGGCACAGGGGCTGAGCACCACTAACCACTCTAGAATTCTCTCTTGCCTGGTACTCGTCCCTTCCTCCTTCCTACAACTCCAGCTGATTCCTAGCTCATGGCCAAGAGGCAGGTGTTAGCCTCTGAAGAAGAGAGAACATGAGAAAAGCATGGGTGCAACTGATGTGCCTGGCCGCTTAGTGACTTACAACTGGGTTACACATAGCTGATAGAAAGGTGGAGAACCAACTGGGTAAGACACACTGGGCTGGTAGAGATGGGGGAGAACCCAAACATAGGAGACGGTGAGTAGCCTTCAAAGGAGATGGGTTATGCTTCTGGCATGAGCCTTCCCCCAAAATAACACATAGCTGACAGATGAAAACAAGGGATTCTTTCTTGAAGAGAGTCTAGGAGCACTGGTGGGGTTAGGGTGAGGGGAGAATGTGTCTCAGCAATAGCCAACAAAAACACTCAAGATAAATTCAGCATTCTGGCATCCACAGACCCGGAAAGGTAGACTACAGATTAAATTAATTAAAAACAAAAACAAAACACCAACAGCAGAATGAGAAGATAGGAGAAGGAATGCATGAAAGGAAGGTGAAACAGGGACTTGCTCTCAAAACAGGCCTGCCAGAACAGCCTGTGTCAAATAACCCCCAGAGGAACTGAGGGAGATCTCTAGGCCCCCCTAGGACACAGTGGTCTCCTCATCCCATTCATAATGTTTGTTTTGGCCTAGGTTCTCAACCACAGGAACATCTGTCCAGAGGAAGCAACTGAGGTCAGGGGACTGTGCAAATTTCAAGATATTCAGAGTAATTTCACGCAAGAACAGTCCAAAGAGCTATCCCCAATGGGAGGGCCATGTCATGACTGGCCTCACTGGACAGGGTCTCTCGCTTCCCAATGGTGTGGGAGTGAGAAAAGGATGTGAAGGGGTTCAGAGACAGAGGGGAGACAGAGATAAAGAAAGACAGTAGGGAGCTCAGCCAACTATATAGGTCGGCTTTCATTTTGAAACTGGTGCTTAAACACCAACGATAATGCCTTTAGCTCTCTAAAACTACTGTAATCAGGTTCAGTCAACTTAAAACATTCCCAGTCATTAAAATTTTTCTTGATCCAGCCAAGTTAATACACACACACACACACACACACACACACACACACACACACACACACGCCCCCAATCCCTAATCCAAAAGCACATGATGTCTCCAAGAAATAGCAAAACACACGTCATTGCTTTTCAGAAACTGGCCTAGTGTCTGGTGACCTTCCTTAAAGATAGTGTTCTCACAATTAATTAATTTATGAATAGTTCCCCCCAAACATGCACAACAGGTTCCATGCAAATTCTTGAGCTTTTAAATTATACTGTTAATGAAAGCAAATAAAGGCAGTTAAAAGGCAATTTGCTCAATTGGTGTTAATATTTAAGCACAGCATGTGTAAAAACAAGATCACAGAATTCAGTTTTTACCAAGAAAACTTGATTCCAACTTCATTTCCAAAAGATCTAACGCGTTACCAAGAATCTTTATCCTTGTACCCTTCAGCATCAGGAATGAGGCTTTTTATTAGGCAAATATTTCACATTAACCTCATCTGTTTGTATCACTTAGAAATTCCAATCTATAAAATCAAAACAGCTTAATCATGTTTAGATTAGATGGTGAGTCCTGGAGGCAGTCGGAATTATTTACATCTCCCCTCTCCTTGGTACACTAGACCTTCAAGATCTGAAGGTATCAGGAGAAAAGAAAGGAAGGTTGCCACCCTCTTCCCATGCCTGTGGCCTCTCCCTGAAGCCTGTTGCTTTACTTAGAACCCGTGTCAGTACAATCAACACAGCAGCCTTGGCATCTCTGTACATTCTTTTAAATGAGATTTGTACAAAAGCCCCAAAAGTTTGCTGGCCTGAACTCTGCCAACTCCAGGGTATTGCCTCAGTCTCTGGAGACAGAATGACACCCAAGTAGGACGAAAACCATGGAAGTTCCTGGTGTTTTGGGATATACATACATGCAGGTTGTCCCATATGACCATTTTATATCTCACCTTGTACCTCAGAATAACTCAGAAAACCAGAGGCCTTGTCAGAGGAAAAGGAAAAAGGATGAAAGCCAGCCAGAAAGAGAGTCTAGTATTCCATGGCCTTGGGTTCCCCATGAAGAGCCTAAAATATCTCCCCTGCACTTGTACATACCCTCCATAAGTCCCCCACACTCATCATGCCCCTGTTTTATGAGAGTCCAACTCTCCAAAATGATCATTTTTTATTTTTTATTTTTTTATTTCTATTTATTTTTTTTTGGTTTTTCGAGACAGGGTTTCTCTGTTTAACAGCTCTGGCTGTCCTGGACTCGCTTTGTAGACCAGGCTGGCCTCGAACTCACAAAGATCCGCCTACCTCTGCCTCCCAAGTGCTGGGATTAAAGGCGTGCGCCACCACCGCCCGGCATGATCATTTTTTAAAAATTGTTTATTATGAGGAATAAAGCTGAAGGCCTTTGAAGTCCCTGAGTATGTGCTTTTCGGAAGTACTTGTGTATGGCTCTTACGCAAGCACATATTTCTCTCTCTCTCTCTCACACACACACACACACACACACACACACACACACCCCACCCTAGCTTTTAAAAGACACACCAGTGTCCCTAAAGATTCTAATCACTCAGCCAAACTAAACCACGATTTCCGTATTTTACCCCAACACATCACACTGCCTGAATCCCATTCCCAGGGAGACTCAGCCCAGCTCTTACCACACCATCTCTGTGAAGCTATTTTCTCCTGAAACCAGTGGAAGACACAGGCCCTGAAGAGCTGTGTCTCAGAAGCCAGCCCCTATGCCCCCTCCCTTCCCTCAACCCTGCCCTTCCACTCTCCCCCACTCCCAAGCCATTCTCTGAAACCATTTTCATGCTATTCCAATGTGAAACAGTCTGTGTGAGGATGTTTATCTTAGGCTCACTTCCAGGCCATAACCCATCCTGAGGGAACACATTCCTACTCAGGACAACGGAAAGACTATGCAAACATCTGGGTGTCCCTGTGCTTCCCCAACCCTGGCCTCAAGCAACTCCATCACCCTCAAGCCCCAGGTCTCTCCCAATGAGTATCACTAGTCATGAGGATCAGGCTGGGTCAGAGAGTCAGAGAAATGCCAGAGAAAGAGACAGATATATCTTACCTAGCCAAAGACCTGGTTAAGCCAATGGTGTTACACCTCAAGGCACAACAGCCCGACCTCACCACCCATGACTTCTAGAAAGCCATTTTCCACAGAATAAAAGAAAGCTGTGAGTCAAAAAAACAGGGTTCCTTGGATAGTTGTCACACTTAGATGGAGAGCTACTGACAGGATCAAGGAACTTTACTAAAGGAGAAAATAGATGTGTCAAGGATGGGGGGGGGCACCCAATCTCTTCTACTTTCTCCACCTGAGCCCACCCTTAAAAGTGCCAGGTATTAGCTAAGTTAAGATGGTCATAAGTCAGGACAGTATGTTTTTCCTCTTCCCACACCAATAGGGGGACAGGACCACTGATGAATCAAAGTGAAAAAGGATACAAAGATGGGGAGTTAAGGATACAAGGGAAAGGAAAGAAACTTCATACCACTGTCTGATTCAAATCTCTTTCTAGCTAAGAGTGATGGATTTGAACATAATTAACAAAATTTGCTGTGAATGTTGCCTACCTAAGACAATATTCTTTTAGTATTATTTTTAAAGATACAGTTATTTATTTTTATGTGCATGAGTGTTCTGTCTGCTAATGCATCATTAGCACATCTAGCATGCATGAAAGTCAGAAGAAGATGTCCAATTCTCTGGAGTTGTGGTTACAGACAGTTGTGAGCCATCATCAGGATTCTGGGAATTGAACTTGGGTTCTCTGCAAGAGTGGCAAGAGCTATTTACCACTAAGCCATCTCTCTAGATTCTTATTTTTATTTATTTATGTGTATGTGGAGTAGGAGCTGTCCCCCACAACCATGTGTGTGTGTGTTTGTGTTTGTGTGTGTGCAGATGCCTGCAGAAGCCAGAAGAGGGCGCCAGATCCCTTGGAGATGAAGTTATAGGCAGTTGTGAGCGACATAATACAGGTGCTGAGAACTGAACTGCAGTCCTCTGCAAGAGCAGCAAGTCCTCTCAACTGGGCCATCTCTGCAGCTCCCAACATCACTTTTATATAGTGACATTTCAAATGTAAATTATTAAAATAATAATAAACATGCTTCAGGCCCAGTGATCAAAGATGGCCTTTCTCCATGCCCAGCTATTAACTTGGCATTTTCTGGGAGTCTTGACAAACAAGACTATGAACTTCACTTACAGTAAATGGCATGTCTGAGCTCCTTCACACAGCTCTGTTCCTATGGTTTTACCCTGACAGCTGTCATCTTAACCAATGAATCTTCGAGACCATCTTACAACCTCATTTCCAAAGGGGAGGGTCCTTGAACACAATGCAGTTTCAGAAGAGGCCCAAGCTGCATACATAGCTACAGCTAAAATATTTAAATGGAACTCTTGAGAAGCTGAGTGTCTTCCTCTTTCCCCCCCTGTTCTTTTTTCGATTAACCTCCAGGTTGAAGTCTATCTTAAAATGTGTTCTTAATAAACTCCAATTCCGCTGCATTCTGACCCATTCTGAAATGTTTTTCTGCAGTTAAGAATCCGGATTAACAGATTTCTAAAAAGGACGCCTCAGGCTGCTACTTAGTGGCAGCAAGCTGAATCTAGTCTGCACCCCACTGCCACCAACAAGAGGAAAGAAGAGCCACAATTTGATGATGATAAAGATGGCTCTGCCTTGGACTCTGGTCTGCCAATCTCAACACCAACAGAGAGAGCACAAGCGTGCATTACAAGAACAGACTAAGCAATCAGAAAAGCCCAAAGCCTCCATTCCAGCTACCAGCTTAAAAGCACAGGCTACACATCTAACCACTCTGAACCTCTCATCAGTAGAAATGAAGTTTCTCGTCGGCCACACCAGGATGTGAAGGCCTGTGCTAGAGACTGAATGAAGCCATGTGTCTCATCGCTTAGCTCAGAGGCCGTAGGCAGCCGCCTCCCCACATCTAAGGAAGAAAGGAGCGACCTCTGCCATGTACCTTCATCAAGCCCACTGGCGATTTCCTAACGGCTTGTGTATCTCAGGAGGAGTGCCAAGTCTCACTACAATGTTAAAGTGAACTCCCTCCAAAATAAAAAATGTAGAGAGTAATAGAGACCTGTGG
Source organism: Lophiomys imhausi (assembly GCA_907164525.1). Lineage (NCBI taxonomy): Eukaryota > Metazoa > Chordata > Mammalia > Rodentia > Muridae > Lophiomys > Lophiomys imhausi. The sequence goes on from CAJQZJ010034312.1 coordinate 2,655,002, forward strand.
GTAAGTGCAGGGTCATCAATTCTATAAAAACAGATACTGTGGCCACCACAGCAGTCAGAGACATTAACTCACATATCCACACTGGGCTTTTTTTTTTTTTTTAAGGAAAAAGACATGAAGAAAAAACCCGAAGAAGCTGGAGATGGTAGGTGTTCTACGTCTCAAGCCACAAGACTCAAGAATAGCTTCCTAATGGCAGGGAAGGTATTGCACATTCAGCTGCTCTCTGGGCCTTCTCTGTCAAAGCCTGGGGTCTCAGAGCTAAAGCTGGCACCAAAAAGCCCATCCATGGCCGCTGTCTTACACTTTCAAGTTTAAATAAACACAGCTTAATGAATAAACCCGGGAGCTGATGAATGACCAAACGCATGGTTCCTGTCAGCCTCTTTGCTCACAGAAAACAGGAAAAATGCTCCCTTTTCCTACAATGACCGTGTGCTAAGGACAAGCCAGCAATAGCAGTAAAAACAAAGATGAGAGGTAGATGGGGATCTGATTGTGAGGTGGGCAGGCTTTAGGGGAACCCATGAATCATCTCGAATCTCTCACTATTCGCACTAGGTTATTTTGAAAACCGGTTCTGCACAAAACAACAACAACAACAACAAAAATGTGCCGTAAAGCCACCATCACCCTCCACCCCAAACATAATCCTATTCCTTATCAAAGAACATTTGTTCTGAGAACATTTTTGCCACCATACAGAGAACCCAGAAGACAGGATTCTCCCAAGGAACGTGCATCCATGTCTCTTAGTCCAGGGAAAGCCAGTGCTTGCCAGATATCTACCCTGGCAAAAGACAAGTAATTGTGTAGTAATATCTACCAGCTACTCAATTGTTCTTCTTGAGGAAATACACTGGTTGTCTGGAAAATGCCAAGCTCTTTAGAGAAAAGGCACCATAGGAAAAAGGGGCTCTTTGCAAAGTGGCCCCCTACTCTCGGCAGCCACTGAACTTCCCCTCACAAGGCAGAACAGAACACAGGAAAATTGAGCCCACCTGAGACTTCAAGCGTTAAATCAGCCATAGACACAAAAGGGTTCACAGTGTCTTTAGGCCTAGAAAGCTCTTCTCTTGGTGTCATCCGAAACAGAGGGCACCTGCTGCAGGCAAGTGAGGTGTTGAACCCCTGGTTGCTCCAGCTAGCACTTACTTCAGTCAGGTAACAGGAGCCCTGGTTGGTGGGAAGCATGACTGTGGGCAAGTCACTGACCTTCTCTCTCATAAAAAAAAAAAAAAAAAAAAAGCAAGGGGACCTGGGATCACTGCAATAAGGCCAAGAGTCCACTCCCTCTGTACCCGTCCCCTTTCCAAGTCTGGCTATAAGAGGCAACCATTAAGTGAAGACAGAGTGGGAGAGCTGGGCTCCACGACAAAACTCAAAACTGTAAGACCAGGTGAGACAGGCCTATGGTGGCACCCACCTGTGATCCTAGCACTGGGTGGGGGTGGAGTGGGGAGCAGATTCTGGGAAGGAAGACCTTCAGGCTCTGGTCTATAAGGATTTCCAGGCCGGACTGGGCCACAGAGTGAAATCGTGCCTTACAAAGGGACAAGGAGGAGAAAAAAAAAAGAAGAGAAGAAAGAGGAGGGAGAGGACGAGAGAGGAAGAGGTTTACGCAAGATTAACAAGGACAATGACCAAAGACTATTGAAAAAATATTTTTGTTTTAATGCCAAGGGCTTGAAACATTCACAAAATATTTTGAAGTGATAAGGGACTAAAGAGAGATAAGAAGAGCTGGGCCTCTTTCTATCAGAAGGGGGGGAGGGGGCTGACTGAGATGATACTGTTCATCAGGTAAAGATACCTGCCACCAAGCCTGACAACAGCCCGAATTTTTGATCCTTGGACCCACATGGTGGCAAAATGGCATGTGCACCTACCCACATGTACACACACAAACAAATAAAAGCGTAGTAAATTTTTCCCTTTAATGAGGAGAGGGTGGAATCGGAGACAACCCGCATCTGTAGACTTACAAACAGGCTTCTAATTATATAGCCTAAGAAAACCAGAAATATGTTGGAGTTTTCTTTTTAATTTTTCCAAATAGACTGAATTTTCCATTCAGATTCTTAAAAGCAGAAGGAATGGGGGTCACAGTGACACCCCCCAAAGATAACAAGTTCTGATGTGGAATGGACCAGGGAATTGAGACACGAAGTAGCCCCCTACTCACAGAAGTGACAAAGCACTTCAGAAGGGATGTCACCACGAAATTGGCATTGCTGAGAACACTCCCCTGGTGGAAGGGAAGGTGGGAAGACACCAAGGAGAGGAGCAGTGTTTTCTTCTAACCATCCTGCACAGTTAAAGGTTAATACAGGCAGGAGGGGGTGGAGGCTGGGCAGGGGGCGCGCTGGAAGAGGAAAACATTATGCAATATTAGAATGCTACTTTTATTTTAAAAGCTGTCATGTGTAAAGCATTAGTGGTTTTGAAATTGCATTCTTGAGTTAATTAAATGGACAATCTTTTATACATAAAAGTGAAAGAAAGCAATTAAAAGCTAAATGAAGAAAAACCATCTTCCCCCCTGGTGATGGGGCTACCCAAATCCTTTTGTGTTAACACTGAGCAAAGACAAGAATCCCCGCAGAACCACTGTCCAAATGTCTCTTTTATGGCACCCTCGGTGACAGTTGGAGAAGTATTTGTCTTCCTTTTAAGTTTACCTATGAGACTGTTAGGATAAGAGGAAGAATAAAGGGAGGGGGAGTTGGGGGGGGGAACCTCACCTAAGCACAGTTTATAAACAAACAAGGAGCCCAGAGACAAGCCAGATCTCGGCCTCATTCGAAACCTAGATGGATATCCCTCACCTCCTTTTTTATTTTAAACCACCTCCACCCAAAGTACAGCCCCACCCAAGGTTTCAACCCCAGAGAATTAACTCAAAGTTTTGGGCTGACTGGCCAGTCTTAGCTCACATGCTTGTAAGAATCTAAAATACATTTGGATGACAAGATTAAACTAAGGCTGATTAACAGAAGGAGCTTTCGATCCACGCTGCTATGTTCACCTTGCAGGTGCCAAATTCACCAACAGGTCCAACTTTTTGGCAGATGTTCCTTCCTTGTGCAGACAGACGGCTAGGATCTAGGTTAGAATGCGAACCTGCTCTGCAAATAGGCTACAGACAGGGAGTATGGGCTTCCAGAGCAGTAACCAGCCTTGATCTCAAGGGAACCTGCAATAAGAAATTCTCTTGTGCCTAGAGGGAGTTCATCTTGTCATTCGGAGTGGTTGAGATTAGGCTGAAGTCCAGATGACAAGTGGCATACCTGTTTCTGTGGCTTCAGTCCATAACTAAAGAGTGCACTGACCAATAGTCAGTGAATGGAAGGATGTGCACTTTCACAGGGAGTGGCAAGCAAGGTAGAAATGGCCTGTCCCCAAAGGAGTGAGAACTGCTCAAATCATGGAGGCTAGATGTGAGGGCTGACATGTTTCCCCAAGAATCTGGGTCCCTTCCCAGCCTAGTAGTCCATGTCTGCAGGCTCACACATGCTTGGTGTCTACTTGTAAAACTATGTTAGACCACTCCCTGTTCAGCTTCTGTCCTCTGCCTCCCAAGTAGGAACTTTCACGAGATTGGAAAACAAGAATGTAGTTATTCCCCCGGTTTTCTATGCATGCTTAGCCTGGGATGAAACAAACAAACAAAAAATCTAAACTTCTATGTAGTCCAGATGAGGCACTTTATTGAAGTGACTGCCCAGGTAGATAAATGGGGTCCTACCCCTTCCTTCTGCCTCTTCAAAAACAAGCACAAACTGCACCCCTTGGCCCGAATGCTAGTCTAAGAAGAAGGAGGGGAGTAAGAAAAATAAAGGAACCAGAATAGTTAACCCACAAATTCAATTATTTATCTCCACACAGGAACGAATGGCTTGTCAACTTCTTTTTGATTTGCTGAGCTGGAAACTCAAAGGTATTGGGGGTTAGAGGCTGCCTGAGCAGACAACCCCACCGCCATTCTCCTACACCTCTTTTCAAGATGGAGGGCCCAATCTGGTTTGCTCCTGTCAAAGCCTCCCTCTGCTCAGTGGTTAAGTTGGTCTGGGGCCTCAGCGCATGAAAGGAATTCAGGATGAGTTAATCAGTGCCTCTATCTCAACCCCGCATCTCCTGCGCCATCTGATAAGAGACAGAGAAAACATCCTGTTTGCAGAGAGTGTTAGATACTGATGCTGGGTGTGGGGGGAGGACCACGGACCCTGGAGCCACAAGGAGTTAATCCCCCAAGAGATAGGGGTCTTGATCTCTGGAAGGCTGGGGAAAGCAAAGAGAAGAAAGGCTGCCCCAGCTGTCACATGTGGTCACCAAAACACACTTGCAGGTTGATCCTCTTCTGCCCAAAGTAAAGAAAGCAGACTAACTTCTTTAAGCCTAGCAGACAGTACACACTAAATAAATTTTCTTTCTTTCTTTCTTTCTTTCTTTCTTTCTCTCCCTCTCTCTCTTTCTCCTCCCTCCTTCTCTCCCTCCCTCCCTCCCTTCCTTCTTTCAAGAAAGTGAGCCAGCAGACTGTTCAGGCAATGGTCAAGTCTGGCAGCATCTACTCTGCAAGCATTCCTCATGTCCCTTCCCCCTAACTGTCTCTAGCTGGGCCTGGGCTCCCCACACCATCTCCACTCTCATCCCTGCTTCCCACAATACAGGAGATGGCTCTCAATGACTTCAAGGTCTCTTAGCCCGAACTTCTAACCACGAAATGGTTACAGTGTTGTGCTTCAGAGTGAGAATAATGATCAAGACACTAAGGTGCCATCGGTGACCTCTGGTTTCGGCATCTCATACATCTGCCTGCAAGTAAGCTCTCTCAATGCTCCAGCCATGTAGAAAATCAAGACCTAACTGCAGGCAGAGTACCTACTTTGGGTGGGATTAGTCAACAAGGAAGGGGTTATAGGTAGTTCAGCTGTCACTCCATGCCAGGATACCTGGCATGCTGGCATGAGTCAAAAGCACCAAGCCTGAGCTGGAGAGATGGCTCAGGGGTTAAGAGTCCCTGCAGCTCTTGCAGAGGACCAGAGTTCAGTTCCCAGCACCCATGTCAGACAGCTTACACCTGCAACTTCAGCTCCAGGGGATCTGACACCCTTGTCTGGCTTCTGCAGGCACTCATACACTTGTTCACATACAGAAATATACATATAATTTTTTTAAAAAGATCAATCTTTTTTTTTAAAGAAGTGTCAATCTCAAAGAAGGAGCCACACAAGAAGCGCCAGGCTTGGCCCTTTTTGCTTCAATTGCACTAAGCTTTCCAGCCTATAAAGCCCTCCAGGCACCCAATAAATAATTAAATGGCTGTTTACCTCTTACTCAGCCACACCACAGGATGACAAGACCAACTAGGACTATCAGTAAAACACATCCCTCTGCCTACACACATCAGAATGGTCCCCTAAACCCAGGCCTATGCACTCCTCCATAAGAAAAGGGGGGAGAGGGGCGAGCAGGGCTGTACCTGGAAGAAAGAAAAACTGCATATAACCTTTTCCCTCACCTACCCACTGGCATAGGCAGTGCCTCCCCAGCCGCTGTGATGGATGAGAAGGGTGATGATGAATGACAAACCTTTCTCCTGAAAACCTAGGAGTGAGAAATTTGCCCAGGAGCTGGAGGACAGTCCATGCATAAAAAGCCAAGCGCACATTAGGAATAGCAGCTCCCCAGCGCCTAAGACCACAACCCAAAGCTGCCAGCAACTCCCTAGTGCCTTCCAGCCAAAGGAGGAAACGCCTCCTCCAAGTATGTTTTAAGAATTTTCTTTCCCCTCTTTGAAAAGAAAAGCCACTGAGAGTCCACAGGGCAGAGTAGCTGAAGTCTTGTCTCAAGAGTTCGTTGAGTGTGCCTGTCCTAGCATTTGTTTTGAATTCACTACCAATGCTAGAACCCAGAGGATCGTCCCAGGAGAAAGATATCTTTGATGCTGAGACTGTGGACAGGGAAAATGGATCAGTCCAAAAGACTTCTGGTTCTTAGAGCGTCACCAGGTTCATGAAGAAAAGGCTTTGCATGGGGAAAAGCCTTACTTCCTTCCTAGGGATATCAGCAATTCCTCCTTCATTAAATATATATATATATACATATATGTGTGTATATATGTATATATATGTTTACACAAACACACACGTATATAATCAAAGGAACAAATAAACAGATATATCTCCATTTGTGCCATGGCATGAGAAATACAAAGAAATAGATTCAGATTTTCTGCTGTCAAGGTAAGATTTGGAAAACTAACATTTATTGTGTGCTACAGTAACAGTGAGGAATATATATATATATATATATATATATACATGAGCAGTTTTTTGACATTTGTTTACTTATTTTTAATGTATGCTTGCAATATGTACGTACACGCCCTTGTATGAGTTTCTGTGCAGCACCTGTGTGTCCCTGGTGCCTGTGGAGGCCAGTGGGCGATGGATCCGATGAAACTAGGGCTTCAGGCAGTCATAAGCTGCCTGGTGTGGGTGCTAGGAACTGTTCTTGAATAGCAGTAAGCGCTCTTAATCGGTGAGTTATCTATCCAGCCCATGTATATGTGTTTTTTAAATGTGAACTTCACAATGACCTCACCGATTAGGCGGCATCATGCCCTTCTCACAGGGGCAGAGTCTCATGCAAGTAGAGTCTGATTAAGTAAGATGCATGAAGAATGGTACAGGATGCAGTTTCAAAAGTAGCCAAGCTCTTGATTGAAACCCATCTTGATTTCAAACTTTGGAAATGTGTAGCTTGGCATTGCGTGTTCAATCACACAGATTTCTATCACACCTCTAGAATAAATTTGGTTAAACAGATGAACCAGTTAATCTCAGACTCAACAAAGTATCATGGCTGAGCTGGGAGAAGTAGGGAGGGCAGGACCATAGCCAAATGTTCCAAATCCCAGCACAGGTGACAATCCAAAACCCAAGCCACAACAACAAAAAACCCAATTCAATTCGTAGTGTTTTGTGTTGGTGTCTCCTGACTCCCTGAAGTGCAGACCCATGTAAGTCTCTCATTAAAAAGGACTCTGGGCAGGGCTGGAGAGATGGCTCAGCCATTAAAGGCTAGGCTCACAACCAATATAAAAAGGACTCTGGGGCGGCCCACCCTCCTGGGCTCTGTCTAGGTTCCCGAGACGGTCCTTCTGAGAGCAGGGAGTATGAATCATCTGGCCTCATTCTGAGCTGATCATTATCCCAATTTCATGAAATGTTAATAATTCCATGAAGCACAGTGTATCACAGTTCATAAAAGGATCCATCAGAAAAGTCAGTGTGGACTTGGGATGGAGCTTGAATGAAAAGGTGATTGCATTGGATGCATGAAGCCCTGGGTTCAAGCTCCAACAGAGAAAGAAAGAGGAAAAAGAAGGAGAGCACCTCCTCAGTTCTCAGAAATTCTCAAATGTCTCCCAAACACTTAAAAAACCACAAGGATCCTCACTGGGTTCCATCTGTTTCCAATATTCCCTGAGTAAACTCAAGAAGAAAGGGGCCAGCTTGTTAACACCCCAACACTCCCATGTCACTGTAGGACTACATTCCCCCGAAATGGAGTATGTAATACTTGTTCAACTCAACTTAAACATCTTTGTCATCCAGCTAGGCGAGATCTACAAAATTTAGACAATATATTAATTGTGTATATGCTAATTTCTCAAAATAAGTCAATTACCATGCCTGCAACCTTATGGAGGAATAGGGATGTGTACAGTGGCTAAGGAAGAGGGACTTTTCTTTCTTTGATCCCTGGATCCCTAATTATGCAGCCCCAGCTGCTGCTCAACTCACCAAGCTCTCCTACCGTAAGCCACCTCCGTCCTCTTTTAGCTGTCATCTTGGACCCTGCATAAGCACAGAGATGATTGGATAAGCCATTCATTTACCATCACGTGGATAGTGGAAAGAAAAGAGAAATTTTGCCACTATTGATTAAGGAGAACCAGCCTATCTGGATTTAAAAACACACAAACACAGCCATCATGTCCCCCTACCCAAGCTACAGCTGCTTCTGGGGTGCTCTGTGAGGAGGTCATGTTTCTTTTTAAATCTTTAATTCACTTTTTGGCAAAGCAACACAGGAAGGACTGTCTGTTCATCAGCATGACAAAACACAGAAAGCAGGGTGGAGAAAGCCACATGCTTCTTAGAAAGGTTCGGAACACCGTGAGGCGTGTGCTGTTGGCACACCCAAGCATGCCAACACAATACAGGTTTTATGCCTGGTATCCAGTGGCTCCCAAGCAGTATGTTTAGACACACATTTGTTTCTACTGCACCACTTGAATGACAAGGGAGTGGGGTATTGATGCTGCTCTTTTACAAAATGGAAGGCTAAGTGGCAAGGACCCAGAATGCCATCTTCCTCTCTCCCAAGTTGCCAGCCTCACCCTCCAACACATGCACAACCAGGCATGCACACTCACACTAATGTTTTGCTCACTTGAGGTGTTTTGCTATTCAACAGCTCTAAGAAGCATTGCCTGGACAGGGGCATGAGGGCTCACCCTTGTAATCCCAATTTTTAGAAGGTTGAGGCAGGAGGATTACAGTAAACTTGAGATGTTTGGGGCCAGCCTAGACTACACAACTTCTAGGCCAGCCATAGATATACACCAAGACCTTATTTCAAAACCAAACCAAAACAAACAAAAACACTGCCCACCAGTAGGCTCAGTCACAAAGCTAGTCTTGTCTACTGTTAAAACTAGGTGTGATAGGGCACGTCTCTAATCCCAGTACTCCAGAGGCATAGGCAGGAGTTTGAGGCCAACCTGCTCTACATAGTTCCGGGACAGCCAGACTCACATGGGGGAAGGGCGTGGAGTAGGGCGGGGGGGGGGGGGGGGGGGGGGGGGGGGGGGGGGGGGGGGGGGGGGGGGGGGGGGGGGGGGGAGTAGGTGATGGCATTGGAAAGGGAATTTGGAATTGGGCTGAGTTAAAGTTTGTCTAGCATGAAGGTTCAATTCCCATCATATAAGTGGATGTGGTGGGGCACACCTATAATCTCAGTGCTTGGTGAGTAGAAGAATCCAGAGGAGTTCAAGGTCATCCATGGTATACATAGCAAATCTGAGACTGGTTTGGCCTCCTGGGACCCTGACTCAAAAACAAAAAAAGAAAGAAAAGAAGACCCCACTAGCAACAGGCTGGCATGCTTGTTTCCCAACAGCTGTGTTTTCTTGTTGGTTTTGTTTGTTTGTTTTTGTTTTTTGAGACAGAGTTTCTCTGTGTAGCCTGGGGTGACCTGGAACTCACCCTGTAGACCAGGCTGGCCCTGAACTCTGAGATCTACCTGCCTCGGCTTCCTGAGTGCTGGGAATAAATGCATGCAGCTCCACCACCACCACCACCACCCAGCTGCTATTTTCTTTTTTAAACCTGGGAAGATCAGGGGATAGGAGATACCAGAAGTGGAAGAGAGAAATCTAACTTGTGTAGCCCCACCCCCACCCCGCCACAGCACACCTTCTGTCAGCTGACCACATTATACCATTATAAAATGCTTCCATACAAATAGCTTTTATGCACACACATACACGCAGGATGGAGGATCCACCTTCTCTGTATTGACGATGCTGGGGGCGGGGGCGGGGGGGGTTCATGGGCTGTGAGCAATGTTTCCAAGCGTAACTCCACTCTTGGAAAAAACTAAAATCGATAGCTGTGCAGCACCTCTCTCTCCCCTTTAAGATCTCGGGTGTTTTAGGAGGATGCCGGCTTCTGAAATGCAGCCTTAACAAACAGAACATTGCTCAACTGTTCTAGAGGCAGGTGTCATAAACAAGCAGCCACATGGCAAACATATTGATTTCCCAGCCCTTATCTCACAGCAGCCAGTGCTCAGTTACCAGGTTACTTTAATATGTAATTTACTGCAGGGAGAGGAAAGCAGGGCTGAGGATGTCTGAAATATTTACTGTAGAATTCACCAGGGCTACAGAGGCTTGCAAGCAAACATGGAGAATCCTGCCTCAGAAACCACAAATGAGCCTTAGCAGTCCTTACGTGTTGAAGGAGTAAGTCCCCACCCCTCTCTTCTGGCCAAGACCCCATTTCTCTGGCATGATGGATCATCAGTTGGCTGTGCTGTGAAAATGGGGCTCTTCCTCGCCTTCATTTCAGTACAGGTGCTTAATTAAGTTCTGAAGAGGAAATGCCCTCTGCCCTCACTCCACTGCCCACACAACTCAAGAGGAGAATAAGAGGCTAGGAGGGTTAAGGCTCTACAGACTCGGAGGCTGGCTTCTGTTAAGACTCAAGAGACTGTCAAGAGTTAGCTGCCTCTTTTTCTTCTTCTTCTTCTTTTAATTTAAGTCAGACTTTTTATATATCCCAAGCTGTGAAACACCAAGAAAGATCCAACACTAATTAAAAGCAATCAATGTATAGTTACAATAAGTGGGAAAGCAGCTATGTGTCTGGCGTTAAAGGTTGTAAGATTAAAATAAATCTAGAAATGCCAAATGATGTTTTTTTCAGATTCCCCACCAGTGCGCCCACACGCCTGGTACTATATATATATGGTGAGCCTCAATACCTACACATGCTGGTCATTAAGCCTCCAGAAGCCCAAAGTGAGGCTGCTCCCTGCTCCCTGCCTTGGGGGCGGGAGGGTATGCTACAATTTGCATCTTGCCATTCTAACTTCTTTGGGCATGTAGAGTTGTTTGGTTGTTGTTCACCTTGCACTTCTTTGGGAGTTTTTACATTTTCATTTAAGTGGAAATCAAGTGGAGAGAAAAGGGAAAGCAAGGGAGAAGGAAAGTTTATTCTGCTCTGAAACTCACAGAAACCTCAGGCTAAATCTGCAGCAGGTTGTAGGGTAGGTGAGCCCTATGATAGGAGAGGAATGTAAGCCCCCCAAAAAAAGTCTCCTCACAAAGGGGCCAAACTTAAACTCTAAGCCTCTCTTGTAGCTTTGCAAACTAGGTTGTCTTTTTCTAGCTAAGCCAAGGATATTTTCCTGTAAATTATTGGGAGGGGGGGTGGGATCTGGGTCCCGTGATGCAGCATGCCTTTAATTCCAGCACTAGGAAGGCAGAAGCAGGAAGATCTGTGTGAGCTTCAGGCCAGCCTGGGCTGCATAGTGAGATTTTGTCTCAAAAAACAAACCAGTGTGGCAGTGGTGGCACAGGCCTTTAATCCCAGCACTCGAAGCCAGAGGCAGGCAGATCTTTTGAGTTTTGAGGTCAGCCTGGTCTACAGAGTGAGATCCAGGACAGCCAGGATACACAGAGAAACCCTGTCTCAGAAAAACAAACAAACCAAACCAAATCAAGCAAACAAAAAATGTTTCACTTAAAAAAAAAACAAAAAAAAAAAAAACAAAAAAGGACTCAACATAGAAATCCGATTAGAATTTTTCTAGAGACCAAGTACATATTTACTGAGGCCTGAGTTATTGTACACTTAACTGTGATGTGTGCTTTGAATGTTTACATAAACACAAGTGACAGCTAAAATGCTCTAACCAACTTATCTGATAAAACTGGCAAAAAACAAAAAAAAGCAAGAGATGGGGGATACAGCTCAGTGGCATTATGCTTATTGAGAACATCCACGCCCACGGGTTCAATACAGTACCATAAACAAACGTTTTAGATTTGCTAGACCTGGCAAGGCGTTCCTATAATCCCAGCACTTGGGAAGCTGAGGCAGGAAGATCACAGCTAATTGAAGGTCACCCAGAGCCACACAGCAAGACCCTAACTTAAAAAAAAAAAAAGTTGTAATAACAATGATGGTGAAAGATAGCGCTGGGAATAACTAAAAAGTGTGGAAAGTGGGGGGGGGGGCATCTATCCCCGTGTGCTCATGTGAATTAGCAAGAGGTCTTTTAATAATATGATGCCCTAAGTATTTTCTAAGAAATTTTTGTCTCAAGCACCAGGTATAGCAATTAGCATCAGACACGCTTTTATGATAGCAAAAATACACACAACATAAAATTGGGAGCTTTTCTGAAATGCTATAAAGTGCGCAGTTCAACGCCATTTGGCGCATGCATAAAGCTCTGAAACCATCCACATAAGAACTTCATCTCCAACTCAAGTTCTGTTCCCACTAAACACACGCACTCCTCTCCTCTCTTGATTCTACTTTGGGTCTCTGAGTTTACGTCATATAGCGTTGGTATCTGATATACAGGGAGCCATACAATATGTGTCCTTTTGTGTCTGTCTTATTTCACTTAGTATTGCACCTTCAGGGACCATCTGTGTTATTCAATGCACCAGAACATCCTTCCTTTTTAAAGCTGAATAGTATTCCACACCGTCTGTCTGTGAGCCCATGTGGCGGTAAGTGTGCGTGGGTTGCTTCCACCTTCTGGCTATTGTGAATAGCACTGAGGTGAACAGGGGCGTCCAAGTATCTATTCAAATTCCTGCCTGAGTTCTTCTGGGTAGATATCCAGAAGTAGAGTCCCTCACAAAACATATTTTTGTTCCTTTTAAAGAATGTCTTTTTTTTTTCCTCCCTTTGGTATCCAACACTCTCATCAAAACCAAAAAAGGACAGAATTAGGCTAGGAAACTCGATGACGCCACTAAAACAGAAAGTCATGCAGAAGGAAGGTGGTCACAGAAGCACCACCAGTGCCACTTGATGGGGACATTCACTGAAGCCTCTCCCAACCTGATTTGACAGAGCAACGCTTAGAGTTCAGCACCATCAGGGCAACTTGGACACGTGGAGCCCAGGGATATAGTAAGCCAGCGAATGGACACTTTCTACAGGCCCTCACTGCCTGGTACCTTTCTGAGAAAGTGCTAAAAGCATTGGCGTGCTTTCTAAGATCACATCTTCAAACTTCACGGCCAGTGCAAAAGAGCACAGTGATGTTAACAGGGTGAATGGCCACACAGGAGACCCCCCCCCCCCAGGTCTGGACTCCCACCAGCTTTCACTTCAAATGCCAAAAAAAAACATGGGCCTGTGTTCTCAGTGGGTATAGCACTTGCCATACACTTGTGAAGACCTTCCCGGTGCGGTATTATGTATCACAGAGACTCCCTGGATGCTCTCAGGCCAGCTAGCCTGGTATGCACAGCAGTAAACAACCAAAAAAAAAAAAAAAAAGACCTCGCAATCAAGGGAAGACAAGGTCCAGTGCCCAAGCTGTCCTGTGACCTACAGATACATATACACACAACACAGGAACACAGACACACAGACACATAGAGACACACAGAGGGAGACACATAGATACACACGCTTTTTTTTTTATTTAAAAAGTGTGTCTATCACTTTAAGATTCTTTAAGAGGTTTACACATCTCACTGCAAGATAGAGATAATAGATCAACCAAACTCCCCAGTTTTAATAAAACTGAGCCCATATCTCTCCACTGTTCAAAGCATGGCAGCATATTTCAGATGCTCAACTGAAAATAAAATAAGAAGAAACAGGCATGGGCAGAGGTCATCTTAGGTTTCTGCATGAGAATTTTGGAAATAAAGTATTAAAATGTCCACGGATTGTTCAGACCACAAGAAATATGCTTTTTCCTAGAATAAAATTGTCCTTTATGGCTCTCTCTCTCCCTTCACTCTCTCTCTCTCTTTTTTTTTTTAATACAGTGACTTAAGTAGATCTTTTGGAATTTACAAGATAAATACTGGTAATTTGATTCTTATCTTCTCCAAATCCAATTCTAAGCCAATTTTGTGTAAAGGACACTAATTATAGCCTACAGGGAGAGAAAAGGTAACCTATCAGAGAGAGTACACTTGAAACACTTACAAGGCTAGGGGACCCTGAAAAGTTAAATAGATTTCAAATCTATTGGAATAAGAATAATAATTAGTTAAATGGAAATTATTCTCGGGGCCTGGTCTACTTCCCACGGGCACTTCAGTAGCTTGTCAGCTCACTGCCCAAGCGTACTGTGGCTCAGAGACCCAGGGTTTATGCTGTGTGTTCACCCACCCCTCAGGCTAGGCCCTACAATGGCTTTTAAAAGACCCAATAGTGAGGCTGGGGAAATGGTTCAGTCAGTAAGGCCCTTGCTATGCAAACATGGAAGACCCAAATTCAGACCTTCAGCACCCACCAAAACAAGAAAAGAAAAAAAAAAAAGGCAAAATGTGGTGGATGCACCCATGATCCCAGCACTGGGGTGGAGGTGGAGACAGGAGAAGCCCAGAGTTTGCTAGCCAGTCAGCCTAGACAAATTGGCAAGCTCCATGTTCAGTGAGAGAGCTGCCTCAAAAAATAACATGGACAACAATTGGAGAAGTCATCTAATGCCAACCTCTGGTCTCTACATATATGTGCGCACACACTTGCTCTCTTTCTCTCTCTCTCTTTCTCTCTCTGTCTCTCTGTCTCTCTCTCTCTCTCACACACACACACACAAACACACACACACACACACACAAACACATGCATACATACAAGACACAAACTTGATGAGACAAATTAAATATGAAAAGAAATTGGATCTTCTCGCAAAGACTCAAAGACCTGCCCAGTGAACATGTCATTGCTGATTACCAACATGTGAGGAACTGGTTACATAAGACCTGTGCTCGCCCAGCCAAGCCCAAAGAGTGTGGTGACTGGGCTGCCAGACGTGGGCACTTGTCTTCGTTCCTCACCACTCCTACCTCTGTGCTATTTTTCTTGGCCTTGGTCACGAGCGACAGTCGTGCTAAGAGGATGCCACCAATTCCATGTGACATTCCCAGGCTGGCTTTGGGACACCAGAGCATCCAGAGATGCCCCACATTTGTCTAAACCTAGCTTCAGTGACCTGCAACCTAGTGCTACATGCCCTAGAAAAACTGTTGGTTACCTTAGGGCCCAACCTGGCTGAGGGATTAACAAAATGGATTCCGAGGGGCGTGATCTTCAGAAACTCAATAAACTAAGAGTTCCAAACATCTCACATTAAAACAAAACAAAAAAAAATGGCTTTTATTTCAGGACCTCTCCAGCTGCACAAGACTCTTGGGCCTGGGAACTCAGGCGTCTGATGGAAGAGCGGGCAAGAAGATGTAAGATCCAGCCGGGTCCATCTTGCCATCTCACAGGCCCCAAGAACCACATCCTCCTACGAGATGGGCGCCTTTTCTAATTCACATAAAAGCACCGAGGGGCCCACTAGCAACGGTGCCTGAGCCCACATGGAAACTTCTTGAGCAGTAGCAACCCCATCTGGAGGTCTTCTTCCTATTGCCTGCACACCCAGGTTTCCCACTGACCCCTAGATGTGGGCACCACCCAGACAGCCACAGTTCTGTAACCAGGAGGATGGCCTATGTCCCTCATTAACCAAACATTAAACCTTCCTAAGTGGTTGAGTGAACCCACATCTCAGATTAGATAAGTGGACTCATTGGGTTTCTGTTTTACCACAAGATCCAAACAGTAATATTTATGAGTGCCTTGAATTACTGGCATCAATAGATTTCCAGACACACAAATACAGAAAGAAAGAAAAAAATGTCTCGATGACTCCACTTAGAAACAGCCCTTATACATGATATGTTCCAAAGAACTGGTATGATTCCTCTTTATTTTTTATCCTTCTTTCGGTGCTACAGATAGATTTAATGTACAAAGAAAAAAATTAAACTAAAACACACAGAGACAGGGGGATGGGCTTATAAGGAGCTGTCCAGGGACCTGCTTTTTGGAGAATGGAGAGTAAGATAAACATGGAATCTCCTCCACTGCTTATTCCCATTTAGTGTGAGGATGCCCAGACTGTCCAACAAAGCCCAGGGGTGGGGGCAGGGGTGGGAAATCCATCATTCCAACAACAGCAGGACCAGAACCATCCCCACCCTATGCCTGACCAAGACCAGAGCCAAGAAGTAGCCAGAGCTACACACACCACACACCATACAAACCATGCACACACACACACCAGGCTCTGGGCCCTCCCAGATAGTCCAGGCCTTTCTTTCATCAGCTCTTCTCCCTCAACCCAAACTGTGACAAAATGCCCAGAAACGCTTCCCACCCTTTGTAGCCAGGCACAGAAGACCTGTGCATGCATACATACAGTGTCTTTTCACCAAGAGTCAGGGCTATTAAGAAGGTACTAGAGCTGAAGACACCTGCTTTACTTGTTCTTCTCTATGGTAAAGGACTCTGGCCAGATTAGGACTCTGGCCAGCCCACCAGATACCAATGATCCTCAGGATCCCTAAACTCCAGGCTGGTCTCAGGGTTCCAACGAAGAGGGGGCACATGGCCTAGTCAAGACTTAGTCACAGGGGAAAATCATCCCAGAACCCCACAGCTGGACAGCTAGGGAGAGTGAGAGGGTAAGATGGTAGGTTTCAATCTCTTTGTCCAGCCAATTGTGCAGAAACCAGAGTCCACTCTCAGTCACAACTACACACAGAAGAAACTGAAGCCACGAGAGGGGCCAGGGAACGAGGGAGGGAAATTTGGAGTGAAAAAAATATTATAATGAAGTGCAAGCAAACTCATTAAATACAGAGGAAGCCCCTGCAAATGAACCCTACAGCTTGGCCATCTACCTCTACCATGGCCACCAACACGTACCCTTACAACACCTACCTACCACTCACAGGCTAAGCATTTGGAAGTTCACAGCTGAAGTAGACAGGCAGACAGGCAAAGGCATGAGAAGGTGGCAGAGGGCTCTTTGTTAAAACCGCATTGCTTTGTGTCTATGGTAAGGAAGTAGGACACACAGCACCGAGCCCACCCCCATGCCACCCAGACAGTCACAAGTTCTGCCCAGAGAAGGGGGAGGGAAAAGACAAATGAAATATTAAACTTAGAGATGGGGGGGGAGGAAGGGGAGTGGGAGAGGGAGAGGGGGAGAAAGAGAGAAATAAGCATGCTGGATCTGGTGGCCCTGGCCTGTGATCCCATCTATACATGAGGCTAAGGCAGAAGATAATGAGTTCAAGGCACACCTGTGCAAAGGTGAGTTCAAGGCCAACCTAGGCAATTTAGTGAGACTCTATCCCAAACAAAATAAAACAAAACAAACATGTGGGGGGGCTGTATTTACATATGTGTTCATGTGGTAGTATGCATGTGTGCACTTGCATGTGAAGACCATAGATCATTACTGAGTATCTTCCTCAATTATTGACACCCATTTTTTTTGAGACAGGGTCTCTCACTGAACATATAGCTGTTTGATTTCTCTCTGGATGGGCCAATGAGCTTCATGAACCTGCCTAGATCTACCTTCTCAGTGCTGGGATTGTAGGTACCAGCTTTTGTGTTTAGGATCTAAACTCGGGTCTTTATGCTGGCTGCAGCCAACACTACGCCAGCTGAACAAGAGAGCACACCCCTGATGCATGTACAGCTCTTGGTTTCAGAACCAGCTCCACTAAAGGAAAGGAGGGGGTAGGAGGGGAACTTAATAAAGTCACTAACAAATTCCTCTAACTTTCCAATGGAAATAAAATGCTGCAGAAAACAAAACAACAAAACCCAAAGGCCTGGTCTGGCCATTTGTGTCTATAGGAAATGGGCATCCGAGATGTCAAAGGGTTCTTTGGATGGTCATGATCAGAGAAAACAGGCTGACACCATCCCACACAGCAACCAAGAGAATGAACCGTTGGGATCACCAGGAGCGGATGATCACCAGTTCCCCAGGCCTGATAGGCTGGGACTCTGAACCATAGATTTGAAAGCTCTGCCCAGACATAGCCTAAGTCTCCAAACCACCGTCCCTCCAGCAGAAAACCAGGCACTACTGTGAAAGATGTCAGCCAAGGACCAATGAAATCTCGTATGGCTAAAATATACCTCTTTCTCACCAAGGACCTCCAAGGTTAGGCCAGAGAGGATTAGGCTCAGAAAAATTGAGAATGTGAGAGGCTACCCTCTCCCTGCACTAGGACTCTGAGAAAAAAGCAATGTTTTCCCACACTCTCAGGACTCAGATGAATCTACCAGTTCAGGAAAGAGTCCTCTCACATCCCTTTCAGTCACTAACAGCATGTAGAAGGAAACAGCATGGCAGAGTTAGGAAGTCACCTAGAATGACTCCTATGCTGGGCAGCGGTGGGGATCCTTGGTCACTCGTCTGTAAAATGGGCCTCAAAGTAGTAATGCTATTTGTCATCTTGCCTTGATGGCCACAAACCAGCTGAGATCTGACTGTTCCTTTCTGAACCTCCCATCATAATTACAGGAACAATCTCAGCAGGGAACAAGAGCAGCAAAGTGTCCCAGAATTCCCAGCTTCCTTTCTGAAGACTGGCTGGTCACTCCAGGGCAGGCTCAAGCACCATCTGGGTATGGAAAGAAAGGAAGATGGGTGACAGGCCTCCTCACACTTGCCACCTAGTCTCCTCTCATGTGTGTCTCCAGTTCACAAGTACACCAGTTTCACAAACTGCAGGCTTGAAACAGCCTTTGGAAAGCCTAGGTACAGACTCATCCTTAGTGGACAAGTGGGCACATTGGAATGAGAGCTCCTGCCCTGTGCTTCCCTATCACTTCACTCACTGCCTTTGTCTCCCACTGTTCTAGTTTGAGGTAGACAAGGAAGGTCTCCAGGCAGCACAGACAAGACTTTGGAATCAGAGGGTCTTCCCTCCCCAAGGCAACCTACTTGGTACATCACAGATCACGAATCTATACCTACCAATGTTGGAGCTGAACAAAAACCATAGTCCTTGAACTCTACTCTAGAACTCTCCCATCTCCACCCCACAAAAAGAGAGGGGATGGAGACCAGTCACATCTATAACCCCTCTTGGATGGTAAAGGCAGGAAGATCCAAAACTCAAGATCATCCCTGCCTGCACAGCAAGTTTGAGGCCACCGTGAGCTACATGAGACCTTGTCTCCAAAACAAACAAAGAAAAAATTTTAAAAACCTGTCAAGCTTGCTGCAAAGAAAGAATGAAAAATGAAAGGCAATAGTATAGTAATGGGTTAACCAAACTAGCAGGTGCTGAGCTCAAATCCTTCCCTTCCAAGAATGCCCAGAAAATGAGTCCTAGGAAAATCACACAAGGATGGAAACAGCCAGCACTCACCTCTCCCACCTGGCACACCCTGAAGGTTGGCTTTCCAGAAGTGTGTCATGCAGAGAAGTCCCAAGTGGTGGGGGGGGGGTGTTGGTTCCCCTTGAAAGTGGAGGGCAGAAATGCATTAAAAAGAGGCTGTTGGAAAAAGGAGCCACTGGAATGTTGAGCTTTGAAGCCTGTACCCCACACACAGTGAGGCATGAAGAAGGACAAGCAGGTGAGACAACGAACACACAAGAATTTTCTCAGGCTGGACAGTGGACTTAGGTTGTAGCAGAGATGCAAAAGAAGATGGTCCCTTCCCTGAGAGGTGGCTATCCTATAACACAGGCTAAGAAAGGGGATCAGTACGCATGCAGCTGGGGATCTAGGCTCACCAATGCTTTTTTACACTGAGCAATGAATTCTCTAGTTTCTTGATAACTCTCGAGTGGAGCACTGCTTAGAAAGGATGAGGTGAGGAAAACATAGGAGGGAGGTTGGTTAGACCAGCACACACTGTGCGGTTACCTGAAGGTGAGAAAACAGCTTGAAGAAGGTGACAGTGGATACAGAAGGCAAAATGGTTGGGCAAGACTAAATGTTGAAGGTAAGTGCCTGGGACAGGGCAGAGCCTCCTGCACAAATAAAGGCACAGACAAGACTCTAGAGCAACAGTGTCACAGCAGTTGGAGAGACACGGAGCTCTGTCCAGTTCCTGACAGAATTGCCATGTCCAGTAAGCAAGGAGAATGGCACACACACATACACACGAACAACAATTAATACTAGGAGACTAGAATTCCTTAGAGAGGCATTCACAGAAACCACAGGACTGCCAAGAAAGAGATGTGGAGAGAAAGGAGACAACAGAAAGTTCCTTGGGGAGCACCCTCATTCTGAGGGAGAGAGTCACCTTCAGCACCTAGAGAAACAATGAGAGCACACCACCTTTCTCCTTCCTAGAAACGCTTGGGACCAGAAGTGTTTCAGATTCTGAAGGGTTTTTCATTCATTCATCCATCTATTCATTCATTCATTCTTCATGGGAGTCTATGTGTGTACCACGGCATTTGTGTGGAGGTCAGAGAACAACTTACAAGGAGTTGATTCTCTCCTTCCATCACATGGGTCCCAGGGACTGAACTCAGGTTGTCAAGACTTGGTAGAAGGCCCCCTTTATCCACTGAGCCACCCCACCATCCAGATGCCAGAACTCTTTAGATGAGAGCAGTTATGATCTGAAACTTGAGATCCTTTGCTTGTGGGAGCTTACAAAATTTCAGATTTCTGGATTAGGAGTGTTCAGCCTGCACAGGCATTCCATGACTGCAGGAATGGCCCCTCTAGCGGCCACAGAGACAGACACTTAGAAAGAGGCCAATCTGGGACTGACACAGATACCAGAGTTCCCAGTATGAGATGGCCTGTACCTAGAGAGAGAGAGTAAAGGAATGCCAGGGAAGTGAGATAAGAGGCAGGAAGGTCACCGAAGAGGTTGGCAGTCACCTTTGGAAGATCAGCATCAGCATCATCAGATGATAAACTGTTGCACCATGTGACCCTACAAGTGTGAACTTGCAGAGAAATGCATTATGGGTAAAGTGGGTCCAAGTTCCGCTGTTTGCCGAGTGTTTACTCTCCATTCTGCATGACATCACCAGCGAGCATAAGTAGAGGGGACCAAGTTGACTGCTATCTTCATAGACCACACTTTTCCTGTGCAGAGAGCAGGCTAACCCCCAACAGGCTACTAAGGAGGCCAAGTTCACGGGCAGGTGGCATAAGCTCCAACTGCTGCCACTAGACCTACAGGGAAGGTGGGTGCCCACAGAGGACCCAGCACCCTAAGCAAGCACACATCTCTCTCACCACATATGCCCTCTGACGACACCTGTCATCCAAGCCTTCCAAGCAAAGTCTAGTAGTCACACCATTCCAGGCCTGGTCCTAACTCACTCTCCTGCCTGAGGCTCCCATACCCCACATTAGTCTTCTACTCTAGTACATGACTCTGGCCCTGCCTCAACTCTCACATTGTCACATCTTACTCCCCTCTAATTACAAATGACAATTACTGCATGGAAGTGCTTGATCAAAGCCCTAGCTATCCTCCAGGGGCCAGCCCCTAATCACATGTTCCATGAAGCCCTCCTCAGTTTCCCATCAGCACTGAGCCCCTCTCTATCACCTCTGCTCTCCTTGGCTTCACTCACACAATAGTTGAGCATGTACCCAAATGCACCAACACACACAAGCAAGACACATACAGCTGTCTTTTCTGTCTTGTTGTGGGCTCTAGTTCAGACCTCCTTAGATCCTGTGATTCTCCACAGCATGAGCAACCACTTCACACACAGTAGGTGCTCAATAAATGGTTTCTGATTTCAATATCCATGGCTATGTCCTCCCTATCTTGGTGAGTTCTCCAAACAGTGGCCATCCCTGAATGGATACTTGTTTGGTGTGTGTGTGTGTGTGTGTGTGTGTGTGTGTGTGTGTGTGTGTGTG
>CAJQZJ010034312.1:2676510-2703615 GCA_907164525.1 Lophiomys imhausi
TGTGTGTGTGTGTGTGTGTGTGTGTGTGTGTGTGTGTGTGTGTGTGTATTGTGTGTATTGTGTGTATTGTGTGTATTTGTTTGTTTTTTGAGACAGGGTCTCTCTTTAACCCTGGCTGTCCTGGAACTCACAGCAATCCACCTGCCTCTGTCTCCTGAGTGTTGGCATTAAAGGGATGTGCCACCGTAGCTGGCCCTGGGCAGGTCTTGATGAGTATTTGAAATGAAAATAGAGAGACAGTACAAAGTGAAGACAACAGTGTGTGGGGAAGAGCTGGGGGATCCATGGTTGCCTCAGCAGGCACCTGCCCCTTCCACTACTTCCCAACACCACCTCCCTTCCCCAACTGCTTCCTGGGAATCTTCCAGCTGGCCCCAGATCTTGGCTGTAGATCTCTATAGCAAGTTCTAGAGCCTTCTTCCGAGTGCTGAGATCCTCTAAATAATGGATTTCTCAGCCCTAATTAATGTAAGGAAAAGGATGGCATACATTACATTTCTCAGTTGCTCTAACTCACAGCCAAACTGGACACTTGAAGGAAGGGCAGCCTCAAGCTAAAGGGTCAGATAAGCTAAAATCAATATGAGTCATTGCCTCTGAATCCTTTAAATCACCACTTTCCTGTTCCTGCCCATCCCTGAGCCAGAACCCTACAATGGGCACAAAGCAACCTCCAACTAGAAGGACTATCCATTCAAGCTAATGGCAAAAGACAGAATATACCTACCCTCTCTGGGGAGAAAAGTGTCACTTCAGCCTTGGGAATCAATCAGACATCTTAGACCTAGCCAAGAGCACACAGTACAAATAACAGGAAAGAGACACTCAGGGAGAACATATTAATGCAACTATAACATGTCAAACAATTATGACAAGATGAGAGCCTGGTTCATTTCTAAACTGGGCAAACCTACCCAGTTATGCCACTGAATATAACCGCCCTGTGTGATCAGAACAGGGATATAAAGGTTTTACAAAATCAGACATTTAGAAGAAGGTTGTGAGAATAACAATAGGAACTGAAATCGCGGTTTAAAGGAAACCACTGCCCCGATAGGAAGACACGGAGCCACCTCATAAAATACAGTCAGGGGCTTTGGCCAAGTTTCTGCAGCCCCCTCCTTGGGAAGAACTACTAGAGGGCATTAGAAACCCTGGAAACGGAGTAAGTTGCTTAGAGACCCAAAAAACCTTTCTGATGGGGGACACAGAGCGGGTGATAGACTGACAAACAGGTGGCCACATAATTCCTGTCCAGCCGTCGGCCATCTCAGAGAACCAGAACACACCAGAAGCCAAGGATCTGGACTCTTGTCAGTCCAAAAAGGCAAAGGACACATGCTGGAGCCCGCCTATGCATCCAGGGATGGAAAGAGGGAGGAAACAGCAACATAGTCCCCTCTGCTGCTTCTGAAAGCATTTGCTGGCTTCTAGAAACTTCTGCCATGCTTCTTTTCCATTCAGGGTTCCCAAGTTTCAAGGACTCAGGGCCTAGAGGGCTCCCAGTTTGTACCATTCATTTTATTTCATGTTAAAACAAAGTGGGAGGTGCCCAGGCAAACTGTGTCTGCTTTTGGGTTCCCCCCCTCTCTGTCTCAACATCAACAATCAACAACAACAAAAGACAAAGAAGAGAGCCTTGCCAGTGCTGTGGGCCAGGCCTCCACACGGCAGGCGGCCTACATGAGCTTCCTTTATTCAACCACAAAAAGGCCCCAGCAAGTCAGCGAGGGGCCTGGGTGCTGCCAAGCCAGCCACCCCTCCGTTGAGGTTAGCAGTTACCCAGGGGCCAGATCCATCGGGCAAACAGCCCACGGCTCTCATTACACAACGGGGGCCCTTATCTCCCCTGGCCACTGTCGGTTTGCAGACATTGCACGGTGTGACAACCACAGCCCAGAATGGCCTGTAAGATAGCCTCCAGCTCTGCCCTTGCTGTCAGTGTAGGCGAGAAGTGAGGCTTGACCGTTAGCCTAACTTTGAGCCCTCGAGTTGCTACTAAAAGAGAGTCAAAGGAGACCAGTAACAGTCTGGGGACCAGTGTCATAGTGTCATTTCTCTGATCCTGCAGGCCAAAGCACCTCTTCCCTAAAGCTCCCTGGCTCTCTGCCTGCAGAGTGGAGGTAGTGAGGGTCTCTTTCATCTCTCACCGGTGGAGTGCCAGATAGGAGACATGGGGAGGAACTCTCTTTGGGGACCATCAGTCACCCTCATAGCTCCTTTTCAGATCAACTGTCTGAATGACGATAGACAGTAAAAGGCACGCTCAGTGCAGGTGACATCAGTGTGGGATTTTGGCCAGGCTCCTTCTCAAAGCACCTCCCAAGGTTCCCCGCTATCCCAGTATACAGCCCAAGCTGAGCAACAGCTAACGTTTACTGAGTAATCACACTGCTCCCCGTGCTGTGTGGTGACGCTAAGTGCATAACCTGCAGTCCTCAGAATCCTCCACTGAGGGGACAACTGGCCACAGTACTCAGGGCCTTCTGGCCATGGTGTCTGCAAGGGCCAGAATCTGAATTTAGGTTTACTGAACTTCCAGCCCCTCCCTCTGTGCCTTCTCTAGGCCTGGTCCAACATTTAGGGCAGGCCCAGGGGATACCAATCTGCATGGATACCTCCCCAGCATGGATGACCCCCAGCCATGGCAATGAGAGATTTCCTACTCTGTCTCCTGGGTCTGACCCCATGTTCCCACTTTCTGTTTTCATCTTTAAATCCTACTTTTGGATACCAGACACATCAGACTGTACATGTCTTTAAATCCCAGCACTCAAGAGGCACAGGCAGGCAGATCTCTGAGCCCAAGGACAATCTGGTCTACAGAGTGAGTTCCAGGACAGACAGGGCTACACAGAGAAACCCTGTCTCAGAACAAAACAAAGCAAAGCCTACTTTTGGGTTTGAAGAGGTAGTAGCCCAGGCCTCCTTCTATCCTAACCTCCCAAATGCTAGGATTATAGGTATGAGCGGCCATGCCCAGAACTCAACTTGCCCTTCAGAAGCCCACTGAAATGCCATTCTATTCAGGATCGTGACACTGCCTATCTTCACCATACAACAGTTACAGGGTAGGCTACTGGGCGAATGTCTCACACCAATTAGCAAGACCACACAACTTTGTTGTGAGGTCCACCTCAGTGCCAATCACAAATGAACTCAGCGCATTTTTACAAACCTGCCTCCAGTGGAAAGCCGACTCATCTGACTGAACACACTCTCCCACATATGATGACTCCATCGCCTTCTTCTCAATCACAGACACTAATACATAATAACATTTTTTTTCCAAGACAGGGGTTCTCTGTGTGTGTAATCCTGGCTGGCTGTCCTGGAGCTAGCTCTGTAGACCAGGCTGGCCTCAAACTCAAAGAGATTCACCTGCCACTGCCTCCTGGGTGCTGGGATTAAAGGCATGCACCACTACTTCCCGGTGTCTCCAAGTACTTTTAACTCTACTCAAATTTCATGCTCAAGAGCCAGGCCCCTAACACAGACATTACCCTCACAACCTAAAGACTTGATGGACATTTAACAACACTGGGCTGACAGAAAAGAGGCTGGGGGGAGGGGGCAAACTCAAGTCCCTACGCCAAACACCCCTGACCACTGCTCATTGACCAAGGTTTGAAATGGTTCTCAAGTCAGATTCTAATATGGAGGAAGTGGGGAACAGGCCTGGGCAGTTCCTGGCAGGGTTGTAAAGAAGGAATTGAAGTAACTGAAGAGTGACAAATGAACTCAGCGCATTTTTACAAACCTGCCTCCAGTGGAAAGCCGACTCATCTGACTGAACACACTCTCCCACATATGATGACTCCATCGCCTTCTTCTAAGACTGTGTAGTCTTAGTTCGGCCACTAGCTTGCTGTGTGGTCTTGGGTAAATCACAGAACCTCCCAAGAACTTGGTAACTCCTCCCTAAATGAACATTTTGAAATAAAGGCTCCCCAGGGCCCTGCCAATCCTAGTCACCCCAAACACCTGAGTAACTTATGTGCAAAGCAGGTGGGTGCTTTCCTCAGCAGGAGGCAAGAATAGGGACACAGATGAGGCAGAACCTAACCCCTCCCCCCTTGCTACTCCTTAACCCTCCAAAAATACAGGTGACCCACAGCAAGTGAGCCAGTAATGCTCTTGGTGGAACATGAAGAGGGATCTGAGGGCAGCAGAGGACAGAGGCAGACACGGAAGCAGATTTTCAATAACCGGCTTCCCACTGGCTGAACTTTTCCCCTACACATGTACACTTTCACAAATCCAGTTTGGGAATGTTCAAATTAGCACAACCTGCCCTGAAATACTGCATAAAACACACAGTAAGCATTTTGCTTGTTTTTATGTCATCGATGGTTTCAATGGGTGACTCACTCTTCTGCTTTAGCACTCTGTGCTCATGGGGTTTACTATAAATAATGTAATGGGGGCAGGGCACAGAGGCTGAGCACGAACGAGCCCTGCCAATCGGACTGCCCTGTCACTGTAGGGCTACACAAGACAACCAGCCCTAAGGTGTGTGCAGAAGGGCTGCTTTCCGACACTGCTCCAGAACAGAGGACGCAAACAGGCCCCACCCTGAAGGGCTCAGAAAAATAACATTGTTAGGAAAGGGAACTGAGACTATAGAGTTCGTACTGGGTACCAGCCTAGAATTGAACACATACGCTCCTTAGCCTTCTGGAATCTTCCCAAAAGGTCCAATCAGGATTCAAAACTGGGCTCTGTGCCTGCCTTAGGATATCTTAGTAAAATCTTTTTTTTTTTTTTTTTTTTTTTTGGTTTTTCGAGGCAGAGTTTCTCTGAATATCTCTGGCTGTCCGCTTTGTAGACCAGGCTGGCCTCGAACTCACAAAGATCCGCCTGCCTCTGCCTCCCAAGTGCTGGGATTAAAGGCGTGCGCCACCACCGCCCGGCATATCTTAGTAAAATCTTAATCCATTCTTTCTAACTCTGACCTTTACTAGGTGGTGCCCAAATTGGAGGTGTGTGTCTGTCTGTGTCTATCTGGGTCTCTGGGTCTATGTGTGTGCATGTCTGTGTGTATGTCTCTCTGTGTGTATGTGTGTGTATGCATGTCTGTTTGTGTGTGTATCTATGTTTTGTGTGTCTATGTGATTCAATGTGACTCCCTAGGAACCCAAACTCACAGGAGGCTGAACCACAAATGCAGAAACATTATGGAAGGCAGAGGGGTCTTGGTCAACGTAGATTACCACAATGGAGACTGCCTAACTGGGATTCCAGCCACAGCAGCTGAAGTCACGAGCACTTGGTTCTCATAGACTCCCTCGCTGAGAAGGGAAGTCAGTGCTCACCGGGGTTGAGCCCCTTCCAGATCCTGCCTTCCCAGGAAGCCCCCAACCCCAGTGCCCATCACTCATGAAATTTCCAGGGGTCATCAATTCCTAAAGTCTAAGCTACCTCCCAAATACAAGACAAAGAATGCAGTGTAGACTTCAAGTCCTAGGGATGTGCCAAACATCCTGGTTGGCAGCGGCACTGTTGGGTCAAGAGTCTTTGGTGACAAATATGGCCTCTTTATAATGCTAGCCTTCTTCAGAGACTCCTTTATTTGGTTAGTTGGTTGGTTGGCCTTGTTGTTTTGGGTTTTTGCTTTGTTTTGTTGGAGGCAAGATCTAATATAGCCCAGGCTAACCTCAACTCATTACATACCGTGAGGTAGAGTGAGTGGCTCATTCTCTTTCCTCCACCTGCTAGGACCACAGCCGTGTACTGTCGCACTAGGGCTAATGGAACCCAGGGCCTCATTCGTATGTGCTAGACAATCACTCTGTTAACTGAGGCCCAGCCTCAGCCCAAGTGGGGAACTTCACATTTCTGATGAACTCCCATGATCCCCTATGATCTAACTTGCTGGCTGCTAGCACAGGGCTGACACTATTCAATCATGATTCCACTCTCTCTGACATAGCCTCTTGAGACCTTAGGCCAAGACAGCAGCATTCAAGGAGCCCAGTTCTATAATCCTAAAGATCCAGTTCAACCAGCACCTTCACTGCACTGAGCATTTGAAACGTAACACATCCTCAAGGCCCATAGACAAAAAGAGCTAGCAAATCTTAGCACTTGGCTTCTCAGCCATCATACCTCACTCTAAAGCCTCCATTCTTGTCGCCAACTCAACGGTGACTAAAAATTAGCACTAACACCACCTCCCAGAAAAATCTCTCTTCTGAGTAAGGGACCCAGCCCCCCATGCGTGCCTGATACCCGACTGCAGTACTCTATCTCAGCATCTCTTGGACTTTGCGCTTCCCAGTAAGTCTGCCCCCATGAATACCCTCTGCTCTAAATAGCCTACTCCATGATCTGCAAACACTTTGAGGACATCAAAACAAAGCTATCAGCTGAGTACCTGCCTTTAGCAGCCAGTCCAAACTCTTTTGTTTGAGTATCAGGCAGCTTATTGACCAAGTGGTAGGGTCAGAATTTTTTCTTTTACCTAGACGCTTTCAGCAAGAGTGGCGGCATATTGGGGAGAGGCATGGGAGCTCAGGCTGACATCATTTTAGTAAGCCCTAACCTTTAAGACTAGAAGAAGGTAGGAACATAAGAGGCAAAAATGGCCAATACCACTCCACTTTGTGTTTCTATGAAGCAGGGGGGTAAGGAGGTGAGGGCAGGAAGCTGGGGCACGTGGGATCAATGCAGCCACCCAATGCAACCACTGTCTCTTCCTCTGAGTTCTTCCCCACAACTGTACCCCATCTGACAGCCTCTGCTGGTCCCTACTGCCTAATTCACCGCCCCTCACCTGACCCCTATGGTTTATCTTCACAGACTGAGAAAGGTGGCCCTTATCAACCCATCTACTCCTAGTAGATTGTTCCAGGGACCACAAGGGTTATCAGCAGAGCCGATTCAGGGTAATAAACAGTCACCTCTTATGCAAATAGCACCAAGAATGCTGGCCACAGAGCAGAAGCTGAGTTTAGGAGACCGTGAATTGAATGTCCTTTTCCTCTATTCCAAACATGAATTGAATGTCCTCTATTCCAATCCTGGAGACGGTGACAACTTGGCAGCAACTGCTCAGGTGGGTTTTCGTCTCCCTTTCTGGCAGGGGTCTGTGCATATGTGGGTCCCCCCTGTTTTGTCAAGATTAGCGGCATCACATGGGACTTATATAAGTCTGCTCTATGGCTACAGCTTCACTGTCTGGCAATGACCATGTCATTTTTCTGAGACTCCTAACCATTGTCGCATGCCCTGTTTGCTGAGGTAGAAGAAGTAAAAGGATTAAGGCTCTGCTGTGCATGATGGTGCACACCTTTTTTTTCAAGTTACATCTCAATCGCAATCCCCTCCCTGCTCCTCACTCTGGTCCCACCCTTCCACCTTCTTCCCTCTCAACCCCCCATCCACTTCCTTCTTTTTCTTTTTTTTTAAGTTTAAGGTATATCTTTTTCCCCCAACAGCTCCCCCTTTCAGTCCAACAAATGGCTCTTTCTCTTACAACAATAAATACAATACAAAACAATAGAGATAATTAGGCCACAATTATGAGAGTTATATGGCTTAGCATACATTCCCAGTGTCCAGTCCATATGTATTTGGCAACTGACTTTAACATTCTACTATCCAACCATCTCCATGAGTTTAAAGTTCTATATCCACTCAGCTTCCATCCTAACTTGCATCACAATTTTGAAAACATCTTCTTAGATCCAGAACACCCTCTTGATTCCTAAACAACTCAAAATTTAACTGAGACTCTAGCTATCTAGTCTTCATCCACATCAGAGACCTGAGAGGGATAAATATATCTGATTATACCAGAAGTACAGGGCCAGCAGCTTCCAAAACTAAGAAATGACATACCAGTGGCTGCCTGAACAGTTCCTAATTTCTCTCCATACCTTACAGCATCAATCTTCAGCCATTTGGCCCCATTTCTCTGACAGACATTGATTGGTGCACACCTTTTAATTCTAGCACTCAGGAGGCAGAAGCAGGTGTGAGCTCTAAGTCATCCTGGTTTACATAGTGAGTCCCAGGGCAGCCAGAGATACACAGTGAGAGCCTGTCAGACAGACAGACCTGGAGGGGAGCGGTCTCCAAAAAGAGCATTGTGAGACACACACACACACATTAAAAATAAGGGAGTAGAAAGATGACTCAGTCAGAAAAAGTGCTTGCTATGCAAGCATGAGGATTTGCGTTCCATCACAAGCACCCAAGTAATTCACTGGATGTGGTGATGGACCCTTATAATCCCAGCACTGCGGAGGTGGAATCAGACAAATCCCTAGGGCTTGCTGGACAGCCAGTCTAACCACCTAATCAGTGAGTTCCATGCCATTGAGAGACTCTGCCTCAAAAATATATAAGTGGAGGGTGCCTGCATACACACATGTGCACCCATATATACATATGCACTCATATATATGTATACACATGTCCACATACGAGTATACACACACACACACACACACACACAGAAAGAGAGAGAGAGTTAGTTCTGATTTCTAAGATACAATCCAAATGACTAGGATACTCTCAGGACCTATCAGTGGGACAGAGACAGCCAGGACACCAGTCGGTGCCTTTTAAAACCCTTCTTATTCCAAGTGCAAACTCAGAGAGGCCAGTGTCTCTAGGTGACAAAAGAATTGCACTCAGAGGGGACAGGGCAAGCAATCTCACCCCCAGGGCTACAGGCTGGGAGGGGGAAGGCGGGAGAATGACACAATCCAGGGCTGGCCAGAATGAAAGACAGAAGGGAAGAGGCTAATTTACACAGGAAGTGAGCACTTACCAGGCCCTTCATCTCAACACACAAAACCCTCGGCCATATCTGGAAGTAATTACACCCAGTTAACATGATCTGCTTGCCACTAAAATTAACTGCAAACAGAGATATTTTTCACTTTTGCAGCAAGGAATGCCAAGCTGTGTTCTGGTCTGCACCCCACACACACCACTGAATCTGGCTTGGGGGAGGTGGTATTTATCTGCAACTTGGCAAAAATGAAAAAAAA
This sequence comes from Lophiomys imhausi, assembly GCA_907164525.1. Taxonomy (NCBI): domain Eukaryota; kingdom Metazoa; phylum Chordata; class Mammalia; order Rodentia; family Muridae; genus Lophiomys; species Lophiomys imhausi. Next base: position 2,685,513 of record CAJQZJ010034312.1, read on the forward strand.
AAAAACCACCACTCTTACAGCTGTCAGGACACAGAAAGTAAAATAGAAGATAATTATGAAAAAGTGAGTGGTGGCCCTGAAACCCACTGTGCTGGAAGCCCTACAGAGTCTGTAGCCATCACAGGCCCAGTCAGTTTTCCCACATGGAACTTAGGAAAGAAGTGTTTTTAGACTCACTGGATTTAGCTTCCCATTGCATTTAGGTACCATCTTCAGCCCTTCTGCCAAGGGAGTGGGGGTGGGGGTGGGGATGCAGGGAGGTAGATTCACAAGTGTTAGCAGGGCCTTGGTTTAGCAAATCACTTTAGAGGACAGCTGTCACGGTGTCCCTTTTGCACTGAGTGTTTCCAATCCCTAATGTGGCCAGTACCTTCAAAGCAGCTTTCACCTGCTCTAAGCTGTGCAGGAACTGCTTGTGAGATATGCGCAGTTTTGCCATATAAAGGAAGAAGAAAAGTCTAAGAGGAAGTGACAGTTTGCTTCCACTGTGCATACCGTGAAACAGGCCTATATCTTGGTCTCCAAAACCCTGGACTTAATGGCCTCAACTTGGCTGACCAGTATGTCATTTCTCTTTGTCCCCAACCCCACAATTTGAAAAGCACTTATTTGTATTTTTCTGTGAGCTGCCATCAACAATGTTACAAACACAGAGACAGATCCATAAAGTTTCCAAGGAGGAGTTTTCCTGCACTGAACCCTCTTTTGTAGGCCACACTCCACAGGCTTCCCCCTCAAGGTGCTGCATTCCTTTGTCACCAGAGGACTTTAAACCAGCAGCAGCCACATAGAGCATCCATTGGCCAGAAAACTCACAAACATCTTTTCTCAAAAAGAAGCAGGCAGGGGAACTGAAGAGATTGCTCAGTGGTTAGGAGCGCTGGCTGTTCTTCCAGAGGACCCAGGTTCAATTCCCAGCACCCACATGGCAGCTCACAGCTGTCTGTAACTCCTGTTCCAGGGGATCTGACACTCTCACACAGACATACATGCAGTCAAAACATCAAGGTACATAAAAATATGTTAATTTAAAAAAAAAAGAAATGAGTAGCATACAATTTCTTTTTTAAAAAAAAAATCAAAAGAAGCAGGCAAAAATTACCCTTAAGAATGAAGTCAATCCCAGTACTCTGGAGGCAGAGGCAAGTGGATCTCTGTGAGTTCGAGGCCTGCCTGGTCTACAAAGTAATTCCAGAACAGCCAAGGCTCTTTTACACAGAAAAATTCAGCCTCGGGGGGGAAAAAAAATGAGGTCAGATGCCACAGTTCTTGGCAAAAATTGCATTTAGAAACATTTCCTCAGCCGGGCGGTGGTGGCGCACACCTTTAATCCCAGCACTTGGGAGGCAGAGGCAGGTGGATCTTTGTGAGTTCGAGGCCAGCCTGGTCTACAAAGCGAGCCCAGGACAGCCAGAGATATTCAGAGAAACCCTGTCTCGAAAAACCAAAAAAAATAAAAAAATAAAAAAAATAAAAAAAAAAAGAAACATTTCCTCAGGTGGGAGAGGGGGGTATGTATGACAATCAGAGAGCCCATGCTGTAACGGCTTGGAACTATGAGGGGGTAGGGGGAAAAAAGAGCATTTGATGTACTGGAACACACACACACACACACACACAATTCTTTAACTCTGTTAAAGGGCCAGTGAGCACCTGAAGTGGCTATGTGTTTGCGCTTTGTGCACCATGATCCGGATGACCAGGACACTACCATGCCAAACTGCGTGCTACCAATTTCCTCCCGCTGACCCACATGCAAGTGGCTGGGAACCCTGCCCTCTCCACATGGCTTCTAGAAGAGCATAGATCTAAGTCCAGCCTCACTTCCAGATGCCATGTTCTCTTCAATCACCATTCTGCAGCCAATCACTGCAGGAAATCTAGAAGAGAAGGATGGAGCAAGGAGGAGAGAAAGAGAGAGAGACCCCAAAACACTCCCTCACATTAAAAGCCCATTGTTATGTGAAGTGTCTTCTTTCCCAACTACACACAGGTACACACACTTGCACATATGTGCACACTCACAGACATGTACTCACACATGCACACAGGTGCACAAACATACATGTACACATTCACACACAGTCATGTAGACACACACAGAGATGCACACACTGGGTCCTATTACTGCACAGACCTCCAGGCTAAGAAAGAGTTAAGTTACCCTCACTGCATAAATCAAAAGTTCAAGGCTGCACCACACCACAATAACCCCTCTTTACATATGACGAGAACCAGAGGAGGACTGCAGTCCCAAGCATCCTGAGTAGGTCTCCCCGGCCTGCACAGGTTACACCGCCGGGGTCAGGGCTGAGGACCTTTAGCGGCAACATTCATTTCCTGAACAGGACAAGCCCTCCTGACCATAAAGCTAATAAGAACTTCCTCGCACTGCGAGCTCCGGCTGACAGGGCGACTTGTCACTGGTCATGCAGGGGGAGAGCACTGGTTCCCATTAGAGGCTTATGATGCCAGGTGCTCCTAATAAGGCACCTCAGCGAGAAACAAGAGCCCGCTAAATCCTGGCTCCAACTCTGGAAGTAATCAGGCCCCGGCTTCAGGGATTAGGGGAGGGGCCAACCTTGAAGAAATGGGGATGGGGGTGGCCTCCATAGACCCCAGGCAGCCGCTAACCTGCCGAATGGCTTAAATAAATAAATTCCCAACCATCCTTCCACATCTTTCCTAGTCACCATAAAAGACTCCTCCAAATTAACACTAGTAATGCTTCCCCAGTACTTCAGGCTTGATGGATTACCCAGAGGGCCATTATGTTAGGGCCAGATCTGCTTCTCATGATGGCAAGGATCGTCCGTCGTGCCAACAGACCTAATGGCGTTAAGATCACAACCCTCAGGTGATCCACTTAGTCCAGGAGAGGACAACAGCAGGCTCGGTGGCTCACTTATGAGGCTGGGGTCACAGGAGACATAGAAGGTAGGTGGGCAACTTCTCGATCCACCCATGCTGCTACCACCAGTCAACTAACTCAGTTTTGTTGTTGTTGTTCCTGTACATTACCACTCTGTCCTCTGCAAAGACAATGGATTGGTGGAGTGCAGATCTTTAATTTTAGCATGTCTGATAAGTATGCTGCTCCATGTCCTCACTTCAGGAGGGCTCCTATTAGCTGTAAAGAACTTAGACAGGACTGGAATTTTTACTTATTTGTGACCAGGTCTTTTCGTAATTTCCTCAGCAATGCCAAGCTGCTCCAGGAGTTCCTTCTCTTACCTAACTCGGATCTTCCCTTCCTTAAGGCTGAACACAATTGGTGCGCACTGAAGAAAATCAGGTCTTAGGGTCAGAGTGGAAAGTGAGTTCAGAACTGAAACTCAAACAGGATTGGGGAGAATTTTAGCCAAAGTTTCCATGCTGACAAGAAAGGGCTGGAGCCCCTCCCCACAGCTGCAGAGTTAAGCTTCGCACAGGCAAAACCGAAGCATAGTTTTTCAGACTGAGCCAGCATAATAAAGACACAGGGGCTTTTAAGGGGAAACCGTAGGAAGGGTGATTTCTGATTATGCTGGCATAGAATTAACAACGCGGAATTTTTATTTTTGAAAATGGGTTTCTTTTTCTTGCTCTTTCTGTTTTTCTGTTTTCTAGTCAGCATGAAAGGGTTCTAACTCTAAAGTCTGGCCGCTCTGTCAGTAAGATGTAACGCAGGGCTTCTGGGATCTGTGTAGTCTGGGCCCCCCTAAACACCTGTCCACTATGATGCCATGTGCAGGCGACTGGCCTCTGAAGCGACCAGGAGGAATGAGAGGCCAGAGCTGGTCCCTTAGCTTCAGGAAAATGAATCAGAAGACTAAAGCACCAGTCGTGGTGCCCTTCCCTGTTTACCATGGACAAGTCCACTAACATCTTGGGCTATCCTTGGCCATCCTGAATGTGAGACTAACAACCCCTCTTACAGGCCAGCTAACAGCTAAGCAAAGCACTCAGCCCAGAAGCAGATATGTGGCATGTGACAAGCACTGAGTACTGTGCCTGAGCCACGCGCGGAAGGAAGCATTCCTAGGGAGAGTTCTCCGCACCTAGCATTCGTGTGAGCCCAGCCCAAGACTGCCAGGGTAAGGCAGTGCGTGTGCCCCCTTGCACCTCCACCAAAGTGCTCCACACACCGAGACCCATGCACGGAGGCTCTGTGCTCTGCCAGCAGCAGCCCTGCCCAGTTTAATGTAAAGAATTGAAATGACTCACCAGGCCCTGGGGTCAACGGGACAAAGTGTACCTGGGACACCAGAGTGCACTAGTCTACTTCCCAGGGAAGATAGGGGTATACAACATTGGTCACCACCCCAACACACACACACTCACAACAGCAGTTTTACTGTCATGCTGAAGGCATGGACGGACCATGCTGGAGAGCAGCATCTTGGGGAAACCGAGGTTGGAATGACACAGCACACCATGAACCTGTACTGGGGCTTGTTCTTCTGCACAATGGCAATGGCTACCAAATGACAAACACCTACAGAGCACAAGTATTCTGCGTCCCCACGCATGGCAAATATTTACAGTTTGCTCCTTATAATGACCCCCCTGAATAGGTCCTGCTATTATTCCCATTTTACAAATGGACACAGAAGCCTGGAGAGGTTGCCTATCACCACTCCAGTCACATAGCCAGTAAGTGATAAAATCAGCCTTGGGACACAGTGTCAAAACGAGCACACTCACAATGTAAAAAACCTGTGGCTGGAAGTGGTAGTGGACACTGTAACATTCTCTCTCTACCAAAATAACTATGGAAGAGTCACCACTTTCACCTAAGATGCCAAACAGAACTTTTAATTATCATGGAACATTCCAAAACCCTCTTTTCACCTCTTATCTTCATTTAATAAGACTCTTAAGTCCTATATTTAAACTCTCAATTGTATGTGTTTTAAAGTCATCACACGCACAAACACATGCACACGCATGTAGTGACTGTAAATCCTTTTCTTCCGAATTACCAAGAAATCAAGAGTGGAATTTGAATTTAGAATTACCAAGAAATCAAGAGTGGAATTTGAATTTAGTCATTTATGATAAAAACATTTTAAAGAGTCATTAACATTTTCCTACAACATGCAGGTCTAAGAAAGTTTCAAGAGTTCATTCTAGATCTCATATGGCTCAGTAACCCTGAGCAGGTTTTAAAAGTAAAACAAAAAAAACAAACAAAAAAATGCAAGTCAACACAACCTGGGCATGGTGCACACGCCTTTAATCCCAGAACTCAGGAAGTAGAGGCAGGCAAATCTCTTGTGAGTTCAAGGCCAGCCTGGTCTACATAGTGAATTCCAGTATAGCCAGAGCTATATAGTGAAACCTTGTCTCGAAAAAAATCCAAAAATCACAAGTCAGTGCAGACAGAAGAAAATCCAACTGACCTGTCATAGCTGTCTGATCCCACAATGCATATTCCAAAACCATGAAATTAAATACAATTAACCAGCAGCCCAGAAAGTGATCATCAAAGTTAGGAAAGAAAGCTCGAGATGGAAAGGGGACCACAACACAGACAATTCAGAGCCCTAGCCTCTAATGCAACTGGACACACCCTGGCAAACCATCTTACTTCTCTACACAGCCACAGACCTCTCAGAAAGACCAGGTTTCCAGGAGCCTAGGAGAACAGAGACAGAATCATTCATTACCCCAAAAGTATACTTCGTGGAAACACAAATCTGTCAATGACATAGTAGCTGTAAATAGCTACTAATAAATAAATAATATGTAAATAAATTAAATAATAAATAAATAGCAAAGCCTGGATACACCTGACCTTTGGAACTGACGTCAAGGAAGATGGCTGAAGCCTCCAGCCCTGGCAGTTTAGGGATGGTGCTGGTACCTAAAGACTAGGCCAGATGGCAATGAGCCAGAACAGCACTGTCCATATTCTTATAAGGTCTGCTGTAATATGCCCAAGGTTCATGAACTTGAAGGCAAGCAGAGTGCCTGGCCCTAACCATTTATAGCTGTGTGATTATCAGCAAGTCACTTACTTGCTTGAAATCTTTTCTTTATCTCTAAGTTGGAGGGCTTGATACTGCTGCATGATCCCTTATCCAAACGCCCTGGGTGCTTCAGAAATCAGAATTGTGCAGATGTTAGGCTCACTGGGACCTGAGTTTAACAACTCCAGTGGCATCTAGGGCAGCACTCTGTAATCAAACACATTAATATTTTTGCTGCAAAACATATGAATATTCAAAATAACGCAGGATAAATATAGCTGCGCATCAGCTTTTGCTGCTAAATGAGTTTGCTGCAAACTTACACAAAACCTTTTAGCTTTCAGGGCTTCTCCAACTTCGTAATCACAGAGCTAGTATTGTTGCCCCCCTCCTTCAGAAGGGTCTAAGAGAGGGAAAGTCTGTCGATGCGCTTTGGACTAGATAGTGGGCATCAGTAATGTGGCTGCTGTGGCCCTCGTTACTCCATAGCTTACCTTGTTCCAAGCAGAACTTGGTGCGGCCTCAGAGGTGCCTGGAAGTCACCTGGTAGCTCAGCACCTGGGATGCTGTGGCAGGAGGAGCACTAGGAATTCAAGGCCACTCTGGGCTACAGTGTGAGGAGAGAGGACAGGAAGGGACCGGGGATGTTCGTGTGCTCAGTTGCTAGAGTGCTTTCTTAGCAGACACAAAGCCCTGGACCTGTTCCTCAGCATCACCTAAAACTGAGCATGGTGGTGCACACCTGTGCTTCCCAGCCAGCATCCAGGAGACAGAAGCGTAAGGTTCAGAAGTTCAAAGAAGGTCATCCTCAGATATATAGTAAGTTCAAACCTAATTGGGGTACACTAGATCTTGTCTCAAAACAAATTGTTAATGGTCATCGGACCTCTACATGGCCCCACACTGAAAAAAGAGTACCTGCCACGTGAGAGAGGCCAGGCTGAGCAAAAAGAACTCTGGCAACCCAGCTACATGGCTCATGTGTCCTCAAGCTGGCCCCAGGAAGCTTTTGGGAAAGACTCTACCCAAGTGGGTTCGGGGAGCCAGCCAAGGCCTTTGGTGCCTGAGCCTCCCTTCCAGAACTAAATAAGAGTTCCAGTATGTGGCAGAGCCAGTGAGTGGACCTGAAGGCTGTTCAGTATTTGACCCAGCAGAAGCTCCTCTAGATGACCCAGGCCTCACTCTGACTCTACAGCACTAAGGATCAGAAGTGCAATAAAAGCTGCCTTGGGAGTTGGTCAGACACAGCCACAAACGAGGACTGTGTCTTTCCTTGCACAAGTCAACTCTGCTGCACATGTAATGTAACTGACAACCGCATAAGATTGACAACGGCCAGGAGCATGTGACCCAGGTGAGCTGGACCCTAGACCACATCCAGACAAACCCACAGGCAGAACTGCTCAGCTTTTTTTTTTTTTTTTCAGGGAAAGAAGACAAGAGAGTCCTGTCTTCCAGAAGTCTGACAGGGCTCCCTCTTCAGACACTGTCCTTTTATGAGGGACCTACTGGAAAAAACCCAGGGGTCCAGAAATTAGAGAAGACTGTTGGTCAATCATGCCTTCTCACCAGCTAGCTTTCTTCAGATTCTCTCAATTAAATCCACCTGATTTATCCATGTGGTGCCTCTGTTTGCTCCTTCCTTCTTTCCTTCCTTACACCCACCGACCCGCCCACGCACCCATCCATCCATCCATCCTTCTGTATTTCTTTGATACCCTGCCATTTGGTACAGGGATCATGACACACAACCCACTAAGCCCCATTACCACTTTCTGTCCAGCCAAGAAGGGCTCCCGTCATGCCACTCCCAGTTGAGATCACGGTATGGGGAAATCTATGCATGAATAGCCAACAACCCCCTTCCTGCCTTGCTTCTCTGCACTCTGCCCTTTCCTTTTCCCCAAACCAAGAATAAATGCCAGATATTTCATCCATACCAACACTCCAACCTGCCTTAAAAATAAAATGAACCTTGTGGCCCGTACCCCATCATAGTCATCCCTGCTAGGATCCCAGCCAATTCCACAGCTTCCTGGCATCTGATGTTCCTATCTTGCCTTTCTGTTTGCACCGGTAGCGGTGATGATTTTTCTTCCACTGAACGTTTCTCAGATTGCTGATAGGTGGGAGGGATGATGCCCAGAGAGCAATGGGAAATGGGGAGGCACTGCATTGATCCTGGTGCCTGGGGAGAGGAGAGGAAGGGCCTCCCACAAAGCGTGTCTATTCAAGGGGAGCCAGGGCTGCACACACACAGGAATAGCTTCTCCTTTCCTGACTTCCTTGAACCTCATGGCTTAGCACAGTGGAGTCTGGTACCAGATCTAGCTGCTCAGGATGAAGGACTCATTTCCACCCTCGGTCAAGAGCACATCTTCCCTTTCAGCAGCCCATGGTGTGGCACCAAGGACTCCAGAATCAAGTTTCATTGTTACAAGTTTTTGAGGACAGGAACATAGTCTACACCACCTCACACAGGCTCCAATAGATGGGAACACTCAGAATCCCACACCTTAGAGCTCAGAGCCAGTGGTAAGATGTATAAATGAGGCTAGGACAACACAGAAGATGGAAGGGTGAACTCTGCCTCCGTGGTGACTACATGGCAGCCACAGCCCCAGTGATTTTAGATGTCACTTCCATCAGCATCAACCCTAAAACTGGGCACGGAAAACTCAATGAAAAACTGCAGATGCTCTGCACATGGCTGGTTTCCCCATCCTGCCCTTTGACATACACCTCAGTCAACCCTCATTTCTTTCCATTAGGGTCCCATCACATGAGAACGCAGAATTCTTAGGACAGTTACACCCTTTGTAGCCTTCTGGAGTAGAAAGAAAACTATGTACACAGACTCATTGAAAATTCTTGGTTCTGTAAAGAAGGCTCGGGAGATAACAGAACCAGAAAAGGGCCAGGCATATAGTGCACAACCTTAATCCCAGCACTCGAGAGGCAAAAACACGTGGGCCTCTGTGAGTTCAAGGCTAGCCTGGTCTACACAGCCAGTTCCAGGCTAGCTAGGGCTACACAGTAAGAGCTTGTCTCAAGCAAATAAATAACTTAAATTCTCTTTTTTAAAAAAATCAGAAAAAAGCACTTTATTTATGTGTATGTGTGTGCTTATGGGAGCCAGAAATCACATTAAGCACCTTCTTCAGTCGTTCTCTCTCTTTTTTTTTTTAAAGATGAGATCTCTTGTTGAACCTGGAACTTGTGGACTTGGCTAGGCTGACTGGCCAGAGTTACAGGGATCCATCTAGCTCCAGCTCCCCAGGGCTAGGATTATAGCTGCATTTTGCTGAGCTTGGCTTTATGCTGGTGTCCGCGGTTTTTTACATACATGACAGGGATCCAAACTCAGGTCCTCACGCTTGCATAGCAAGCACTTTACCAACAGAGCTGTCTCATCAGCCTCACCCCCTCACCCCAAAAGTAACCTTAAAAAGTGACTTTCCACTGCACCCCACTTTTCACAGCATGTTCACATCCGGAGAAGATGATAGCCCTATCTGGTCAAGCTTCGGAGAGGGGTTTCCTCTTAAGGAAAGCGTGAGCAAGATCAAGCACACTTTCACCAGTCTATTTCTGAGCAGACCAAGTACCAAGAAGACAACTCCCCCAGTTGTTATTTTCTGTACTCGCTGGGGGGGGGAAATGGCTACTTTTTTAGCTGAGTGCCACTTTCCATAAGGTATAGCTCAGTGCAGCCAATCACACAGCTTCCGAGCAAGCTGCGGCTAGAAGTGATTACACCAGTTTCCCACACCCTCCAGTCCCCCTACCTAAAGGAGCAACAGGAATGGAGGAGGGGGAAGCATGCATGCGAAAGTGGAAAATCCACCCAAGATCAGCAAAACAGCCAGCCGGAAGTTGTGCAGGTTAGCATCCATAACAACAGAAAACTGGACTTGTGGGCACAATTCATCAGACTGAGGGGCGAGGGGTAAAAATGATGGGTTCATAGTTTATGACAAACAGAAAAGGCAAAACCACCGTTGATTCCCTCTCTGATGAGCACTGGTTAGTGCTCCCCCACCTGTTCTGCAGGGAGGATCCTCTTCTTCACTGGATGGCTACAAGGAACCACAATGCAGGAGAGGTTAAGTCTTAGTTTAAATCTTTCTGCCTTGGTAGGACTCATTCTCAGCATTTTCATGTGTATTAGTAAAAGAAACACTACGTACTTCTTAGGGAAATTGGAACAAATGTGCAGTTCCAGGTAAAGCACTGGTCCTGAACCAGGCATGCCACAAGAACTCAAACAGGGGAGGGAGGTCTGCAGAGAGGAAGCCAGAAGCCAGAGGGCGGCCAAGGCTAGCCCATATGATCAGAAGTGGGATAGAAAAAGTATATACAGGCTGTAAGACCAAAACTCTTGCGTGCAATCCTTGTCTTTGAATTTAATGAAAGCTTCTCTGTCTCACGATGTGTCTACCAGAACAGATGTTTGGGACCTATGGATATGTGCAGGATTTAAACAACATCCAACCCATGCTGCTGTTCCAGGCTGCAGATACTGACCTGCCTCTACACAAATTATGGCCAGTGGAGGTAGGAAAAGCTGAAATCTGATAATATGCCTTGATCCTGGCCATGGGAGACCCTCAGCCAGAACCCCACTTCCTACCCTCTTCTCTTTCTCACTTTATTATTAAATAGTCACTCTAGGCAAAACAAAAGCACAGACCAAACCACAGGAAAGCCAGACGGAAGCCCAAAGGCAAACCAGAAAGAGGGACTAGAGGCTGAGCCCATGAGTTCCCTGACACTACGGATGGACATCATTTCTTCTCACTGTGCTCTGAAAATACCTGTGCCTTCCTGTGCTTCAATGTTGGAAAGAACGGTTTGTTTTCGTGTTTGTTTTTCAAGGAGCAGAGAGGAGTCAGGTCCCCAGATCCGTGATGGGCCAGGAATAAGAGAATGCCATGAGGATTACAACGGTTGCAGGGCTATGGCGGGGGCTTACCTGTGCTGCTCCACAGCCTCGTTGTCCGGAAGCTCGACCCCACACACGCTGCATTGCTCCCCCAGGGGACGGCTCTCAGCTTTCATGCCCACTGCCAGCTCACCCAGCTTGCTGAACAGCTCCCGCTGGATGAAGCCCTGAGGCAGAAGGCCCCCATAGGTGCTGAAGTCCATGGAGACTGCCAGGGCAGGCTGCACATGGAGACCAGAGGACACTGAAGATGGCATGCTCAACACAGTATCGGCCTTGTGGTTGGGCAACACTGAGTAGATACCCAAATGCTTCTCCACTGGGGGTGCCAGGGGCTCCTGTCGCCCAGGGGGTCCCTGGCCAGCTTCCACGGGAGGTGAAGGCTGCTCACTGCTCTCCTCTCGCCCATAATGCAGCTCCCTGGCACTGGTGATGACACTGCCTCTAGTGGGGGTCCCAGGCCCCTCTTTGCTCCTTTCTTCAAGCTTGTCCCCCATCCCTCCTGAGATGCTCGACTCAGCTGCCCCAGGGCTGTCCTGGCCAGGGACTTCATCTACCTGCATCATCTCTGTCTTCACCTCAGTCACCCCAGGGTGCCGCCCACCTCCCACCAGTGTGGGCTCCTCGGGCCCTGCAGGTGGCTGAAGCGTTCCTTGCAGAAGAGACTGTCCTATGGTCATCAAACTGTCCACTGCTGCCTTGGTAGGACTCATGGCTGAAAGGCCAAAAGAGGTGGAGACCGAAGGGCTCTGGTCCACCATGGGCCCAGGTAGGCTCTGTCCAGCCACACTGGCATACCCACTCTCCTCGCTGGAATGCTTTGAGATGAAGATGTTCTTGAGGTATCGAGCCTTGCGGTCCTCTTCTTCTTCGCCCCCTCCGTCAGCCATGGTGGCCTCTGTGTCATTGTCATCAGATGCCTGGATGGTCTCCAGGATCTTCAGGCACTGCTCCTCCAGGTACTCGATCTCCAGGATCTCGGCTGCATACAGCAGGTCATCTAGGTCCTCTGCCTTGGCTTGCAGTGTGGCTGTGTAGGCATACTCCAGGATCTGCTGGAAGGTCTTTGGCGAGAGGAAGTCCAGGGTATAGTGCTGGCTGTTTCGGTGGAAGAGGATCTCAAACATCTTGCTGGTGCAGGCTAGCACCGTCCGGTGGGCATGGAACTCCTGGCTGTCCACCATGATGACCACATCACACAAAGTCCCGGATAGTCGCATCTGATTGGCCTTGCACAGCAGCCCCGTAGGGTGGCTGGGGTTCTGCAGCTGGATCATGCCCATCTTCGTCAGATCCATGGCGCTGCCCTCGGCTCAGGCATGGGGCTTTCTTTCCTTCTTTGCTCTGCGAGGTGGGGCGGGGTAGGCTTCTGGGCCAGCACAGGGGACTGGAGAAGGGAAGAGAAGAGGAGAGGGGTGACCAAGTGACAAAATACCCAGTGTCCCTAAAAATAAGAATTCAAACACTACAGTATGCCTCCACTCCAGCAGGAGGTTCCTGGTGGCTTAACGGAAGGGGCTCGGGTTTCCTAGAGATCTATGATCAGCCCTTCCCAACAAACCCAGGGTGCTGAGAGTAAAAAGATTATCTTTCATGTGTTTACTCCATTGCTCTGTAGCATCCGCTGGATGAAGTGAAATGAAGATTACAGTGAATCCTAGGCACTCTTGAAGCCTGAGAGTAGAACCTTCCTGTGTAAGACCAGTGTCCACCATGAGGCTCACAAACTTACTTAAAATTAACAAGTTTTTAACCCCTTCCTTTAGTCAACTTGAGCATTCAGCTTTACTGTCGGCCCCCTATAGGCAAACCCTTATCTTCAAAGTTTTTCTAGTTCTACCTCACTGGGATGGCCTTAGGACAACTCAGATCTAGCCAGGGCTGCAAAACATGATGGGGGCCTCATATCTGCAAGCAATGAGGCTGTCTTCTCCTAGCTATGCCTTCCATGGCGTCTGTTCTTACACTGTAGTCAGGGCTGCAAAGGATTGGCAGACCCATTCTTTTTTTTTTTTCTTCAACATTTATTTATTTCTTCAATCACAGCCTTCTCTCTCCTCCCCTCCCAGTCCATTCTCCTACCCTCTTCCCCCTCTCACTCCTAGCCTCTTTTTTTTTTAATTTAAGGTATATCTTTTCCCCCCAACAGTTCCCCCTTTTAGTCCAACAAAAGGTTCTTTTTCTTGTAACAATAAATACAATACAAAAACAATAAGAACAATTAGGCAACAATTATAAAAATTTTAAGGAATAACATGTATTCCCAATGTCCAGTCCATATGTATTTGGCAACTGATAATAATACTCTATTATCTATCTATCTCCATGCGTTTAAAGTTCTGTACCTAACTCAGTTTCCGTCCTAACTTGCATTACCAACTTAAAAACATCTTCTTAGACCTAGAACATCCTTTTAATTCCTAAACAACTTAAAACTTAACTATGTGATATAACTAGTCTTCAGCCACATCAGAGACCTGAGAAGGATAAATATATCTGAATAAACAGGAAGTGCAGAGCAAGCAGCTTCCAAAACTAAGAAATGACAGACAACTGGCTGCCTGGACAGTCCCTAGTTTCCCTCTCTAACATTGGAGCATCTATCTGGCAGACCCATTCGTAAGCTGTGGCAACCACCACAAAGGCATGTGCACATCCAGGCATGCACGCTCGCGTGCGCATGCACACAAACACACACACACACACACAACTCACATTCTAGCTTAAATCACTTCTACCTACAAGTTCCTCAAAGTCGTATATGTCCAGGGGTGTGTGTGTGTGCGTGTGTGTGTGTGTGTGTGTGTGTGCTTGCAGTAGTCAGAGTGTTAATATGCCTACATACACATATACAAGATGCTATAGCCTCTTCTTTTCTCTCCTTCCCACAAGCACCCATTGGACAGATTTCCCTAAAATGAGAAAGCAGAGACACCATAGGAGGGGATGTTCCCAACAGCCTTGAGGGTTCACGCCAGACTGGATGCCTCCCAGGTGTTGGCAAGCCCAATGACAAGGAGAAAAGCTGACACTGAACGTGGCTCTACAAGTGACATGGGCACCAGTATCTCTAGTGTGAGTTAAATCCAGAAGGAGGGAAGACAGGGCTGGAACACAAAGGACTCTCCCAGAGCGTGTTCTGGATGACTGAGAGGCTCCCGATTCTGAACAGCTATTGGGACATGGACAGAAAGAGCTAACGGGCTCAGGTCCCGGCCTCTGTCTAGCTGAGGCCAAAATCTCACACAGCCAATGGCCTGGAGAGAGGATGGGGAGAAGTAGGCTTCTCACTCACTCTTCAGAGAGCTTGCCTTCACCCTCAACAAGAGTCTTAGGGACTCTTAGGCACAAAGCTCATGCAGAAAGAGTTAACAGTACTGGCTGGCCACTCTTACTGCCCACCCCAAAGTGGAAACGGAGGGCATTAACAAGGGTGAGACATCCATTCATCAACGGCTTCATGAATATGGTGTGCTTTCGGCAGAGATCAGAGTTTCAGAGAATTAAGAGGTAGAAGCCAAAATAAAGAAGGTTCGCTGCCCGAATACCTTCCCCCAAAGGAGCCTTTTTGGGCCTTGGGGCAAATCAAGGTGCCCTCTCCTAACCCGCGGCTCCGCTCCCGGGATCCGACCGATGCAGCGATCAGCCAGACGGCTCTGGGCAAAGCCAGCGCTAACCCTCCAGAGCTCCAAGGATCGATCGCCCCTCATTCCCAGAGACCCCTGCCGAGACTTGCACACGACTTTGGCAAACTTGGGAAAGCAACTTTTCCCCGGGAGTCAGATGCCTGGAAGAAAGGGAGCCGAGGTAAGAAAAGAAGGAAAGCGAAAGAGATTGGGGAAAGGCGAAGGTCCGAGCGGGCTGGACCCCCGCAGCTAGGCCGGCCGGAAGACACAACCCGCCGGAGGAGAAGTATAAGCACAAAAGCCCTACGGCGAGTGGTGGGAGGCCAAGTGTGAAGTGATCTCCGGGTCCTCCGTCTGCCACCCAGGATCGCGATCCCCGGGAAGCCACTAGAAGGGTCCTCAAACTCCCGCACCAGCTGCCGGCGTGTTCGAGTCAGACACGCTGGGAACGTAGCGGGGAGGAGGCGAGCTGGTGGCGGCGGAGCGCCTCTGTGCATTCCGGTGGGGTCCGCAGGCTGGCAGGACCGTGCGCAGTTCGAGCGCGTGCGGGAGCGTGCGACGGGCTGGGAAAGCTTGCAGCCGGCGCGCCAGGGTGGGAAAGACAGCCCGAATGCATCAGGTGCAGAGCCCCGCAACCCACCGTGCGGGGCCGGGAGCGCACAGCGAGCTCCGGCGCCACTGCTGCTCCAACCGAGAGCCGAGGAGGACTCGGAGCGGCGGAGTCTCTCCGAAGCTTCCCTCTCTCCTTAAAAAGGGGCATCAAGTCCAATCAAGAAAAAGAGAAGAAAAATCCCACCACGTTTTTTTCTAAAGAAAACAAAACCCAAGCGGGTATCCGTCCCCTCCCACCTGCCCCCCAGGTCCACTCCTCGTCTCCTCCAGTTCTAGCTCCCCAGTGGGCCAGCGAATAAACACAAACAGATAAGGCACAATCCTACCTCACGCCAAGCGCACCGGTTCGCATACATATGAGCACCCACAAGCTCTCGGCTCCTCCGCCAACCCTTGCCTGTACAAAGCCACCCAGTCCCCGACCACACGCGCCCGCAGCCCCGGCAAACCTCCCGGCCTGCCACCTCTCACCCGGACTGTGCCCCGAGGAGGAAGGTTGGTGAGGCAGCTGCGCCCCAGCTGACAGCCTCGGCTCCGCTTTCTAGCTGACCCCCAACCAGCAGCCGGCGAACGCTGCAGCAGCAGCAGCCAGAGAGCCCAGCAGGAGCCCAGCGGCCGAGTGGCCAAAGCTAGCGCCACCCGCCTAAACCTCTCCCGCCCCAGGGCGCCCTGGCGGGAGGCGATCGCTGGGCGGTGCGTGTCCTTCCCGGGTTCCCTACACACACACACTCACCGCTTGCAGAGCCTGGAGCTTGGGATGGGTGTGCGTGCCTGGAGGGTGAGGGGTGTGCCTGGATCGGGGAAGGGGTGTTGCTGGGGAACTGTTGCTCCGGATCTCACGGCGGCGGCAGCGGCGGCATCGCCCGGCAGTTCGCAGTACCCGCTCTCATCACCCTTAACTCCTCTCTGCCGCTAGGTTAGCAAATCACCACCGGCTGCGGCGCCTCCGCCGCGTCCCACGTCAACGCCGAGCCCCCTCCCCTGCGAGGCCCCGGCGCCTCTCCATCTTTAGTGCTGGCGGCCGAGCCCGGCTCCCTGCCCACAGCTGCCCCCTCCCCTCCCCCTGGCTGGCCTCGGCCCGCCCACCTCGCCCCACCCCCGCCCTGGCAGAGCCCGTGCGCGCTCCCAGCCCAGCCCTTCCTATCCAGCGCTCGGCGCTCTAGGCTTCTCCTGACATCTAGCTGCTGCCCCGGCGCCAGCGGCTGCTGCCCGTGGCTAGGTGGAGAGGGCAAAAGGTTGCAACGAAGAGGAGCCGCAGAGGACCTGGCAACCCCCAAGGGGCCAGAAGTATGAGAGGGAGGTGCAGTTCCCACTTTAGCCCCATGTTCTTCATTTCCAAAGGGCGTGTAGTGTATCCCGTGCCCCCAACTCCCCTAACTCCTGTGCTCAAGAGCGGAGTTTTGTCCCTTTTTCTATTATATGCCTCAGTTCAGTGTGTGGCATCTAGCCTTTCACTTTTCCTTGGGACTCGGATTGCACCCTCCCTTACCCTAGACAATGGTTTTAAATGGGCCTCTTCCTCAGTCCCAAACCAGGCCTCTCAGCCTGCCCGCACGGGTGAGCGGTCCAGTCAAATCCAGAGGGGCCAGTGGAGATCTGATAGTGAGGCGGGACCTGTTTTGCTGTCTGGATAGTTGCAAACTGAGAGGTCAAGGCCTGAGTAGTAAAACTTTCTCGCTCCCAATATCAGACATCTTCCCTACATCTTTCCCGGCCCCAGGAACCTGTATGAAAGTTCTGAAGATCCTACACCTAGCTCTCAGCTCAGCTTTTTCGAGCATTTTGGAAGCTTGGAAGAGCAAGGGGCCGCTCCAGAGTTACTTCCTTCTCTCTTCAGTTAGCCCACTTTAAAGCATGTAGTTTAGATGACAAACCGTAGGTATAGAGACCAAAGAAAAATGTGTCCTTCCTCCAACCGCAGGAAGCTCCATCTCCTCATTTCACTGAGCTGGGCAGGGGGTTGGGGGTGAAAGGTACTTTTCTGAGCTCTAGCCTCTGGTAAAAGCCCCAGCGCGTTGATGTTGGGGGTGTGGTGGAGAGCGCCACCCAGGGGTCTCAGAAAAGTCACCCACACAACCCCACCCTCAAGTCATGAGGTCTTAGTAGTTCCAGGCTTCAATTGAGAGGGGTAGGGGACTGTGTCCTTGACTTACCAATCAAGAGCCGCGAATCTCCCACAGGACTCACAGAATCGCATCTTGATGCTCCAGGGGGTAAAGGAGGAGGAAGGTGGGCCGGTGAATGGAGACAAAAACCCAGGAAGACCCTGTGTCAAAGCTTATGCAAGGTCGGCACGGGGCTGCTAGAGCAGTGGTCTTAATGACAAGGCATTCCATCCTAGCAAGTGACACCCCAGTTCTCAGACTAGCAGTGGGAGAGAGTCAGAAGAAGGGACCTGTGTGAAGTGAAAGAGAGCAGCAACTGAGCTACCCTCTATTAGGCAACGTCACACGAATGAGGTTAGAGGACCCCCCCCCATCAGTTGGTAAACAACAAAAAGCAACCCTATATAAAGGCTACTTGAATTTTTTTAAGCTAAGGCCAATCCTCTGTAAGACAAAGGGGTTTTGAGGAAAGTTAAGAAGTTGCCATAAAAAGAAAGCAAGAGTGAGTGAACATAAGGGAGCAGGAAAGACACCCCCACCCCTCGGGGGTGCCTAGCCAGGGGAATGGAATCATTGCACTTGTTGAGTTCCTGCCTAAAGAGGCCTTGCTGTCTAGGGTTCACATGTACCTACCAGCCTCTCTCAAGCAGTCACAGGAGAACCACACAATTAACCTCCAATCCTATTCTCCCATTAATCCTCAAATCAGAGAAAGTGAATCCATGGACACAATGGAAAAGAAAGAACAATGGCTCTTGCCTCCCCCCCCCCATGCCACTCCCCCACCATATTCACTCTATGTGAAAATCTCCCTTGCTTCATAAACTTTGCCCATTAAAGAGCCCAGCCTTGTTAGTAAGT
>CAJQZJ010034312.1:2703625-2723282 GCA_907164525.1 Lophiomys imhausi
AAGGGAGAAGGCAGGCAAGGCTGTGGGCTGAGTGCCAGCGCTGGGCTCCAGAGCGTTTCCACTTAGCGATGAAGGCTGGCCGCCCAGCAGCTTGATAGGGTTTATTGGACCCAGATAAAGCACCAACAGCCCCCACTTGCAAACCAGCACCGTTTATAGCCAGAGCCGTGTCCCTGGATCTTGGGAGGCGATGAGGGTGCCCAGTTGAGATTTCATATGGTAAGGCTTAAAAGCAGCCAGAGTGGAAAAATCATAGGATCTCTCTCTCTCTCTCTCTCTCTCTCTCTCTCTCTCTCTCATTTTGGATTTTTCTCTTTTACTCAAAGATGTGGTAAGGGAAAATGGGAAATCAGCTCCTATAAAGGCAAAAGAGCACTGGGCATGGTAGTACTTGCCTTTTATCCCAGCACTGTGGAGACAGGGGCAGGTCGGACTTTATGAATTCAAAGTCACCCCCGGGCACCTAAGTGAGACCTTCTCTCAAAAGCAAAACAAACATAGAACTTTGATTTAAGGTTTTTCTGACAAAATGCAAAAGGCCTGGGTCTTAGTCATGCTAGAAGCAGAGACAGAGATGAGCTAACCCTTGGGCAGAATTCCACCGCAAATGCTCTCCTTCCTTCATCTCTTCCTCTCCCTTTGTACCTGCCTCCAATTGACCCTCTCCATGCCAGTGGAAGAGCAGATCCAGTCTGAGGGAAACATAGGAAGGAGTCGGTGGGAGCAATAATACATTCAGAGCACCTCCTGTGAATCTTATCATGTTGCCTGTCTTGTTTTAGTTAAATCCTTCTAACAACCCTGTTGGCATTCTATGACCATCCTCCTCTGGGTAGATTAGAAAGCTGAGACACGATGCTTTGAATCACACCATGAAACTGCACAGCTCAAGCCTTCATCCCTAGATTACCCAGCCTCTACTGGGAGGAATCAAAGAAACAACCAAGGGCTTTTAGTTTCCTTTCTCTTTCACAGCTGAGGACAGGGCTAGGTAGCACCAACCAAAGTGACTCTTGGGCTATCATATAAGGCTTCCTGCACTTTCCTTTCTTCCCCCCGAATCTCAGACTATTGAAAGGGAGTGACAATAAAACATCTAAAAGACACTCAAGTGCTTGAGTGTTTTACTTGTGTGTGAATGAAAAGTCTCAACTGATTTGGCTGGGGATGCAGTTTAATACATGGAGTTCTTGATTAGCAAACTTCAAGTCCTGCTTTGATTCTCCAGCACTGCATACACTATTTCTGTATTCCACAACTGAATTAAGTGAAACAGCTTCATGAGACACACCTTCCAAAAAAAAAAAAAACAAAACAAAAGGCGAGGTTTCGAGGTGACCTGTATGTTGTGGCAGGTAGTTTGGGCTCAGGAAACCCAAAGAAGATGGCTGCTTAGATGATCATTTCTGTCATCCTTTTCCCACCATGAGCACTGAACAGTGGAGAGTGCAAACTTAGGCATCTCTTAAAGCTAGCAAGGACGCCCTTGCTAGCCCCTACAGGAACTATTGGTTGGTTGAGGCCCAGTCTCGCTATATAACCTCCGTGGACCAATACACTTGGCTACAGAACAACTTTCCAAAGAGGAACGAAGGAAGAATTTTCTTTTTCAGCCCCAGCTGCCTTAGGGTCACTGTGACCCCAAGATCTTTGTGATTGAGGACCAAAAAGTGTTTTCTTCCCTTTCTGTACCCAGCATATTGCAAATGGTGTTGGGACCTAATGTTGTCAACTCAAATAGCAAATCTGAGTAGTTATTAGTGCAAAGATGCCCTGAGGGGATAGGCAGTGTGGATGAGATCTGAAAGGGATGTTATGGTGAAGTGTGTTTATAATTATAATGGGATTTAATGTACACTGGGACCAGATGATGGCAGCCATTTAAAAAAGAGAGATTTGATAAGAGAGGTCCCTTAATGACAGGCAGCAGGGCTCAGGTTATTATGGGAAAGTGAAGCATTTCGCTGGGTGTCACAAACTGTGTGCCAGGTCTATAGGGTTCCCAACAAAGCTTTGGGGTGAGATACAGCACCTATTGCTGTTGGCTACTGGGTACAATGTTTTAATCTTGCTGTACAGAGAGGAGCTGTACACACACACACACACACACACACACACACACACACACACACAAGCATTTTCTTACTTACACAGGAACTCATGCAGGCCTCAGGCCAACACTGGGTAGCTTTGGGTATTTCTAGAAATCTGCTTTGTGCTGAGAAAGAGAGACTCAATTTCAAAACCAAAATTTTGTAGCTATCGAGGGGTGCGTTTTCCATGTAGTACCCGTGGAGGGAATCGGCATGACTCCCATTATAGGTAATGAGAGTCCCACCACTCAGTCCCCAGGCACCATGCTGAAAATTAACCTCCAAGTTTTCCTTGGGGAAATGGGGCCTTTAAAACAAACAAAACTTCATGTTTGTCTGTTAGGAACTAGGGAAGAAGGGAAGCGTGTCACATTTTTTTAGGTTTGGATAACTTTCACTAGGCAGCTGCTTAGCTCTCCAGTCTACCCTTGCAGATTTTGATTCCAAGGCTGCTTGGGGGGCTGGAGAGATGCCTCGATGGTTAAGAGCACTGGCTGAGAACCTGGGTTTGTTTCCTAGCACTCACATGGTAGCTCGCCTATAACTCCAGTCCCAGGAGATCCAGCACCTTATTCTTTGGGTTCTATGGTTATCAAGCACACACATGGTGTACAGACACTCATACAGCCAAAACATTTAACATTTACATACATAAAATAAAAATGAATAAATATTTTTTAAGAGAGAAAGCATGCTTGTTGCTCTTGCAGAGGCCCAGAATTCCATTCCAAACACCCGTGTAATCACCTGGTAATATCATTAGTGCTGTCTCAGTCTATGTATCCATACTCACACAATGACAAAACCACCTGCTAAGATGTTCTGAATGGATCACTAGATCCATTTCCTAGAGTAAACCTTCATTTAACCTGACCCAAAGAGAAAAGGCAAGCCAGTAAAATACACGAAGGCTCCGCGTCCAGCCACACCTTCAGTGCTGGGTTTCTGGAGTTATTCCTCAAACCAAATATGTCAGGGACCAAGGAGATGAATCAACAGGCAAAGGTACGTGTTGTCCAGCCTGATAGCCTGAGTTCCGTCTCCAGGCTCCACCCAGTAGAAGGAGAGAGCTGACAAGTTGTCCTGTGACTCCTACTTCCACGTAGCGTCTTGTACTTGCACACAAACACTACTTTCTCTATGCGTGTGGAGCCTGATGTAGCCGTGTACACCTTTGATCGCAGAACTCTGGAGGCAGAGGCAGTTGATCTCCACAAACTCAAGGCCAGCCTGGTATCTACTAAGTGAGACCTTGTCTTAACTTTCTTTTTTTTTTTGGAGATAGAGACCCACTACGTAGCCTTGGTTGGCCTGGAACTTGTTATGTAGACCATGCTGGCCTTAATCTGATGGAGCTCTGCCTACCTCTGTCTCCTGAGCTACTGAGTGCTGGGATTAAAGGTGTAAGCCACCATGCCTGGCCAAAAAAAAATTAAGGAAATTATATATCAGGGTTTCACAAACCACAAGTTGAAGTTACATTGTTCAGTGACTGGTAACTTAAGCCAAAAATAATAACAAAACAAATGCTAATATCCTATAGATTAGAATTGAAAATTTACATCAGTTTTTAAGATGGTATAAAAGAATGCCAAGGGCTTTTGCTGGGAGAACATTTCACTGTACTGCCCTCTCTGTGGAGAGGTTGGGAGTCTGGAAAAGCCCCAGAGCAGAGGCTGCTGTGGGCTCCAAGCCAGACTCCTGGTACTCTGCCTCCCTTACCAAGCCCTTTCTTCTTTCTCTTTTGAAAGCCATTGCTAGATCTCTGAGTAATCTTCCCCACTCCACCCTCTGTCAGAATTAACCTCCCTCCTCTGTGAGTCCCTCCGCACTGTGTGGACATTTATCATTATACTTACCATCTTCTGCCTTGTATCTAACTAACTGGTGTGTGTTCTGACAACCTCCTCCATTGGGAGCTTCCAGAAGGCCAGGCCTTGGTCCTGTTCAGTGTAGCATTCCCTGTCCCAGCCTCAGAGCCTAGCTGTCAAATTAGGTAGACATATTTGAGGACAAATTAAGTGAATTCACTAATATATGCAGAACTGGCCCATAACAAACCTTCTGCCCAGAGCCCTCCATTGCCTTTTCCTACCTATGACCTGATCCCCCATTATACATATGTTTTTTTGAAGCAAAGTCATGAGGATGAGAAGAATCTGAATCCTTAGGCTTCATTCTAATCCTAGAGACTCAGTACTGTGTCTACCACACAGGATCTGAGTGAGCCCTGCTTTGCCAAATCCTCGCCTGGAAACTGTGGTCCATCATGGAACCCACCTCACTAATGTCACTGGGCGGATGTACAAAGATCTGAAAGCCATCCAGGTATTGCATATCTATAGCCTCATGCCAGGATAGGACGGTGTCTGATGTGGAGAACTTTAAAACTATGCTGGACCATTTAGTGAGACCTCATTCCAAAAGCAAATCAAAGGCTTCTCACTAGAGAAGCACTGGCCTAGACTGGCAAGGATCTGGGTTCCAGCTCACCACTGAAATAAATGAAACATTAGATATTAGCAATGACATCAGGCAATCTCTCCCCTATCAAATTTTCTGGTAGGAGAGTTTAAGTAAGCTCTTGGAGCTAATAAACTTTAAATCCTTCTTTCTCTCTTGTTTTTGTTTTATTATTTGTTTGTTGGTTGGTTGGTTGGTTGTTTTTCATCTTGAGACAGAATCTTGCTATGTAGTCCTGGTTGACCTGGTACTCATTACGTAGTCAAGGCTGACCTTGAGCTTGCAGTGATCCTCCTGCTTCTACCTCCCAGGTACTGAGATTATTGGTATATGTCACATTTCCCAGCTTAAGTCTCATTTAAACAGTGAAGTTGGGGCTGGAGAGATGGCTCAGTGGTTATTACTGCTCTTCCAGAGGACCTAGGTTCAATTCCTAGCACCCGCATAGTGGCTAGAGATGTAGCTCAGCCAGTAGTGCTTGCCTAGCATGCATGAAGCCCTGGGTCTCATCCTCTGCACTGTATAAATGCGGCTTCCCTATAGCTTCAGTATGTGGGAGGTAGAGATAGGAGGATCAGAAGCTTAAGGTCATCCTCAGCTTTTAGGAGGTTCTGGGCCAGTCTGGGCTACATGAGACTGACTCAAAAAAATTGTCTTTTAATTCTTGGATTCTACTTGTGGTTAAGCACAGTGGTTTGTGGCCCTGTTCTCTCTCCCAGTCTGGTCCCCTTTATTTAGTAAAGAGCAAGACAAGCTGGCAAATGGAATGCAAGGCCTGGTGGGCAGGGGGTGGTGTTAATTTTCACCTTGTAGCACTCCGTGTTTATTAGTGTGTACCAACGGTAAATGCAGCAGCCCCATCTCCCTGAGTTAAGTAGTGGTCATGCCCAACTGGCTCTTCATGTACCATTACTCCAAGTGATTGAGCCAATTTCTCCCTCTGCCGTGAGTTTAAGTTGTAAACCTCTCAGCCAGACAGGGAGGCAGTGATGGGGGCTGCCTGTTGTGATTATTAT
Source organism: Lophiomys imhausi (assembly GCA_907164525.1). NCBI lineage: Eukaryota > Metazoa > Chordata > Mammalia > Rodentia > Muridae > Lophiomys > Lophiomys imhausi. The sequence goes on from CAJQZJ010034312.1 coordinate 2,709,198, forward strand.
TAACCTTTAGCATTATGCTTACAGGACCAGGGGGTCCACAGAGAAGCTGCTGGCTCCCATCTGCCCCCTGTGCCCAGTCGGCATCTCTTCACAGGGAAGCAAGCCTATGAGTGTTCCCTTAGTCTAGCAAAGAGGCTAATCCTATCAGCCTTCGGTGAGAGATGTGTGCTGGACAAATGGAGAGGTGTGGAGCATGAGGAAACACATCTGTAATTCCCAGTACTGGGAAGACAGAGTCAGGGCAATTGGGTGTTTAAGGCCAGCCTGGACTACAAGAGATTATCTTTAGAAACAAACAAACATGTCCAGAGGCTAGAGAGAGATGGCTTGGAGGTCAAGAGTGTAAACTGTCCTTGCAGAGGACTGAGGTTTGGATGCTCGGAGCCATGCCAAGTGGTTCACCATCTCCTGTAACTCCAGCTCCAAGGATCCAACCCTTTCTTCAAGACTCTGAGGGTAACTGCACTCATGTGCACATACACAAAGACACACATGATTTAAAAATTAATAAAAATTAAATTAGGGGGGGATGGTGATGATGTCTAATCCTTGCACTTGAGTGGCAAAAGCAGGCTGATCTTTGTGAGTTCAAGTCTAGCTTGGTCTCATAGTACATTCAGGGCCAACCAGCACTACATAGAGAAATGCTGCTCAAAAGGAATTTTAACTTTAAAAAAATTGTTTAGGGGTATCTTGTGCTCTCTGTTTATATTAACAAGATCTTAAACTGGACATTATTGGAAAGCTGGAAAAAGATCTTCTTTGGACCCCTCAATATTCAGAAATAATTTGTCAACCAGAATGTCTTCTCTTTGCCATATATTTATTAGCAGAATGCAGAGCTGAGCACCTGAAACTTGCTGGGACAATAGTTGTAGTGACTTAAATAAGAATGGCTCCCATACACTTATATAGTTGAATGACCAGTTACCAGGGAGTGGCATTATTGAAAAGGATTAGAAGAATTAAGTGTGGCCTTGTTGGAGGAAGTGTGACTCTGAGGTTGGGTTTTGAGGTTTCAAAAGTCCATGCCTGGCTCAGTGTTTCTCTCTTGGCCTGTGGATCAGGATGTAGCTCTCAGCTACTGCTCCAGCACCATGTGTGTCAACATGCTCCTCACCATGATGATACAGGACTAAACTTCTGAAACTGTTAGCAAACCCACAATTAAATGGTTTCTTTTATAAGAGTTGTCTTGTTCTTGGTGCCTCTTCACAGCAATAGGACAATGGCTAAGACAGAAGTGGATATCAGGGAGCATGATATTGGTGTGATAGGTCTGACCATGATTTTGCTTGGAAGAATATGGAAGACTTTGAGACTTTGCATTAGAAAAGTAGTTGAAGGCTTTAAGCAGGGTTTAATAGGCCATTATAGTAGGAGCATGGAAGACAGTAATGCTGAGAGCTATGCAAATTATAACAGCACAGCTCAAGAAGTTTCAGAGGTGAAGAATATTAGGAAGTGGCCTAGAAACCATTCTTGTAATATTTTGGCAAAAAATAAATATGTGGTTGCTTTTTGCCTTTATCCTAAAAGTCTGCCTGAGGCTGAGTTGAAGATTTGTGGATTAATGGCTTTGGCAGAGATTTCAAGACAGCCTAATATTGACTCATGTGGTTAATAGCAACCACTCTTATGCAGATCTATAATGAAAAGAACCAAATTATACACAGAAAAATACAAAACGTACAATTTGAGGACAAAGGAGCACCAGGTAAGGTGATATTGGAGCTAAGTAATGTGCTCAAGGAGATAAAAATTGGTGATACACTGCCCCTAGAGGCATTGCAGGTGTGGCTGCTATGTCACATGTGCATCACAAGGTGGCAGAGAGGAGAGAGGCTATATCTACATTTGGTGTTCTGGCCTATGAACATCTGAATGAATAGTAACCTAACATTCCTGGAAAAAAGCAAGCCTGAGACCAGCACCAGTTGGGCACCAGAGGGCCCAGACTGGGAGCTAGCCTGTGCTGATCAATGGTCCAGCACCAGGCAAGCACCACATGGACTCTCAGAATAGGAAGCAAGCCAGAGACTAGAAGAACCCTGACTGGCTCTGGATATGGAGGTTGTGGGTGAGCCTGCCCTGTAGGTATGAGTGTGGGAGAGCCAGCCCTGCCTTTTGTCTGCTTTGTGATGGTGTTGGCCAAAGAGAGATACCCTCCCCTTCCTTTTGCCCTCACCACTAGTGGTGGACAGAAGATCTGGCTCCAATGGGGTCACAAGAGTAGGAGAACTGTCCCTGCCCTTCACATACTGCAACACTCAGGAGAGCAAACCCTGCACCTCACCTGAGCAGCATAGTACAGCTCGAGCGCCCTGGATGTGAGGGTTGGAGCAGAGCTGGTCCTGAGGGTGTAAGTGTGGGAGAGCCAGCCCTGCCTTTTGTCTGTTTTTTTGGTGGTGTTAGCAAGGGAGAGATCCCCTCCACTCTCTGATGCCCTCTCCCCAGGTAGCAGGTAGAAGAGTTGACCCTGATGGAGTAATGAAAGTAGGAGAGCTGGCTCAACCCCTTACCTGCTGCAGCACTCAGGACAGCAGGCCCTGCACCTTACATAGGTGGTACAGTAGAACTGGCCCTGAATGTGGGGGTTGCATGCCCAGAGCCAGGGCTTTGAGTTGGCCCAACATACACCCCACTGATGAACTGCTGGAGTGCATGAAGAGGCAGTTCCATAGACCCAAAACTACTTGCTCTCCATGATACCAGATAACAATAGTATATCTGAGAAGAGTCCCAGTAAGGTTCCAGTATTTACAGAGTGTCAGAAGCCAGAGGCCTCATACAGGAACAAGGAGTTATTATAATGAGCATTTGCAAAAAAAAAAAGTGTGGACAAAAGTTCCCTTTTAGGGCACACTGAGACACACTACAGCTTCCACAATGAGATCTTTTTTTTCAGTTGGGAGAGGTTACAAGGGTGGAAGATGGGTCTGAGGGGAGGTGGGAGATGAGAGGGAACAGGGTGCATGATTCGAAAATCACAAAATAAAATACAATAAAAAGAAAAAAAAGTAGTAGTGCACTTTAATCCCAACACTTGGGGAGCAGAGGCAGGTATCTCTGAGTTCAAGGCTAACGTGGTCTTCAGAGTAAGTTCCAGGATAGCCAGAACTACACAGAGAAACCCTGTCTCGAAAAACCAAATGATAAATAAATGAAGAAAAACCTGATATTGAATATAATAAAGGGAGTGGTGACTTTGGGACAAGACCCCAACAGCTAATCTTCCAACTTCTAAAAAGTAAACAAAAGATTAAGCAGTAAAGGAAACCATTAATAAGAGAAAGATGATGCAAATATAATTAAATGAGGAGACCAAGTTCTAGTCCACCATGCAGCAGAACTTGGCAGCTTCGGTCTTTTGCTTCTAGCTTTAGAGTCAAGGATACAAGAAAGGGGTTGTGGAATCACCATGGCTAAGGAAAGCTGCTGAGTCATGTGTGTGTCAGGGATATCCCTGCAAGGAGACCCAGAGAAGGAAAAACCATTCATGAAGCTGTGAAGGTGAAGCCTGGATTGTGTTGAAGACTCCAGCATGTTGGAGATGCCAGAGTCATGGGATATCTGCCAAGGAAAGCTGAAGACAGGTCCAGTCCAAGAGAGAGAAGTGTGTTGCAGTCAACAAAGCTGGAAGGAGTTGGAGATCTAAAGAGCACTTTGACATTGGACATGGAGATGCAGAATTTGGAGTTTTCCATGCTGGTTTTCAGTCCTGCTTTGGCCCAATATTTCCTTATTCTCCCCTTCCTCCCTTTTGGAATGATCATGTATATTCTGGGAGATTGTATGTTCAAAGTAAGTGAGCTGGTTTTGTATTTTACAGGGGGTTACAACCGATTGCCATGAGTCTCAGAGACTTCGAATTTTGACCTTTAAACAGCGTTAAGACTGTGATAGACTATGAGCGCCTTTAAAGTGGTTCTGAATGTGTTTTTGCCTTATGAGATGACTAGAAGTCTATGGGGACCAGGGAGAGGAATGTGGTAATTTGAATAGGAATGGTCTCCATAGGCTTATATATTTGAATGCTTAGTCATCAGGGAGTGGCACTAAATGAAAAGATTAGAATGATTAAGAGGTATGGACTTGTTAGAAATGTGTTATACGGAGCAGACTGTGAGGTTTCAAAAGCCCATATCCAGTCCGGTCTCTCTCTCTCTCTCTCTCTCTCTCTCTCTCTCTCTCTCTCTCTCTCCCTGCTGATCAGGCTGTAGTTCTCAGCTACTGCTTCAGCACCATGCATATTGCTATGCTCCCTGTCATGCTGATAACGGACTAAACCTCTGAAACTGTAAACAAGACCCCAGTTCAATGCTTTCTTTTATAAACATTGACTTGGTCATGGTGTCTCTTTCTTCACAGCAATGGAACAGGGACTAAGACAGAAAAAAAATTAAATATTCTTAAATAAGAGAAATATTTAAAGGTATCCAGTGTTCTCTGTTCATATTCACAAGATCTTAAACTAGGCATTATCGGAAATCTGGAAAAGAGATCTTCTATGAACATGTTGATAGTCAGAAATAATTTGTCAGCCAAAATTTCTTCTCTTTGCCATCTATTTATTAGCAGAATGCTAAGCTAAGCAGCTAAAACTTGCCAGAACAATGACTACTTCCTAAGTGTGGCTAGGTCACTGAAATTATATATACTTATGACATTATAGATATTTATGACAATCAGTTCAGGGACCAGGCATCCAAGTCTACAGGGACAGGAGAAAGTCGCACAAGCTCCTGCTGCCCCAGATCAATGGTTCTTAGTTCTGTCATGTGGCTCACATTGTCTTTCTTCCTCCTTGTGGAGTAATCAAATCCTCAGGGATGGTGGTTCCTGGTGGGGGCAGTTTGTTTTGATTTTCTGAATAGTTCTGTCTCTACAAAATCTGAGAAGAAAAGAGGCGACCTTCCCAAAACCCACTACACAGTTGGGGGTAGGCAGGATGGGGGTTGCTTCTCTATTCAAAAGTCTGCTGTGCCTCAGAGACCAAGAAAGCAAAAGAATCAAGATCTCTCCCCTCAGGAAGCTTACTGTCTGGTAAACAAAGACTAGAAACAGGAAAGACAGTGGTGGGAGGCTTGGGAGAGGGATACATTGTAACCCGTGCAGCCTGCCTTTGCGTTCTTCGTCTTATCTCCCCTTGTGTGCTCAGCTCCATAATCTCTCCAAGAGGACGGTGCCAACAGGATCCTGTAGTTTACGTGGAATTGCTACGGATCTGATAGGTTTAAAAACACTTTAGTCATGTCTCATGACATTTATTGAACAGTGTTCCTGTGATAGTATCCACAACTGACATTGTACTAAGCACTTGTCATTGTGAGACACCTACTTATTCCTGTAAATAGTCCCACAAGGTAGGTTGCCCTGTCATTGCCATTTCACAGAGGAAGAAGCTGAGCCAGAGAGGCAACGCAACCTTTCCATGGACACACAGCCAGCAGGCCTCCTGCTCCTACATACTCACCCGCTTTACCCTGGTTATTGGTTATTGTTGTTGTTTTTTTTTTTTTTTTTTTGGTTTTTCGAGACAGGGTTTCTCTGTTTAACAGCTCTGGCTGACCTGGACTCGCTTTGTAGACCAGGCTGGCCTCGAACTCGCAAAGATCGGCCTGCCTCTGCCTCCCAAGTGCTGGGATTAAAGGCGTGCGCCACCACCGCCCAGCTTGTTCTTTTTTTTTTTTAATCCATGTGTGTCTTATGTACTTTTGTACTACTATGAAGAGACACCATGACTAAGATAACTTATGATTGGGGAGCATGGCAGCAGGCAGGCACAGTGTTGGAACAGTAGGTGAGAGGTTCTATCTGATCCACAAGCCAGAGGCAGAAAGACTGGCCCTGGCTTAGGCTTTAGAAACCTCAAAGCCCACCCCTAGTGGTTCAACTTCTCCAACAAGGTCACGCCTAATCCTTCCAAAACAGTTCCACCAACTAGGGACCAACCACTCAAATACATGGGACTATGGGGACCATTCTCATTCAAACCACCACAAATGTATGTTGTGAATGTGGTATGCACACATGTGTGAGTGTGCATACATACACGTTTGGGTCTGCTCACTTGTGCATGCACATGTAGAAGAAGCCAGAGGTCAATTCCAGGTATCCTCTTCTCTTGAGACAATCTTGTCACTTAACCTGGAGCTTGTCCTTTAGGGTAGGCTGAATGGCCAGTAAGCCCCCAGAACTCGCTTGTTTCTGTGCCTGCAGAGCTGAGGTTATAGATGTGTGCCACCACACCTGGCTTTTCCATGAGTGCGGGAGATCTGAACTCAAGTCCTCAGCTTGCTTGTCAAGCACCTTATCACTGAGCCAGCTCCCCACCCCCTCATCCTCCCTTTCTGAATTATCTTGTACTCTCTCGGTAGAGGCATTTGAACCCCTTTTAGTAGAAAGAAAGGAAGTGGGATGAAGATGATGTAAAATCCACTGGACTTTTCAAATCTAGTCACCAGGCCATCCTAAGCAGGGAAGAGGCTCTCTTTCTTGGGAATGGAACACTGGAAGCCTTGGCAGGTTGCTGTTGAGCAGAAGTGTGGTAGTAAAAGGCTTTTGCTAGGACCCGAATCCTCACCACTTTTCCTACAGGTGGTGATGAAAAGGGTTTCCCAGTCAACCCTGCAAGGGAGCTGGAGAAAGTAAAATTGAACAACAATGTTGCCAGGGCCAGTTCTGGAATGACAGACCCTGGGACTGATGTCCTTGGTACCACTTATGACACTACATGGGTATGGGAGGGATGGGCACAGGTGCTGGAAAGAATGTACTCAAAAGCCTGGTGGAGGTGGCACACGCCTTTAATCCCAGCACTCAGGAGGCAGAGGCAGGCGGATCTCTCTGAGTTCATGGCCAGCCTGGTCTACAGGGCAAATTCCAGAACAGCAAAGAAACCCTGTTTCAAACTAAATAAAACAAAACAAGAATTAACTCAAATCCCTGCAAACAGGCCAAAGAAGAATATATCTACTGTCTTTCTCTTCAGATCTCTTCTATGTTCTCTGACTTGACAGCAGGACTCATAGTGATGGGTTAGTATGGAAAGTGGGTTGGCTGATAGAGTTGTTTCTTTTTCTTTTCTTTTCCTAAATGAGGACCCACTAGGCATTTGTGCCCTCTCATTTATGCTAGGTAAAGACGTAAAGTAGAGGAGCTTACTTAAAAAAAACATGAACACACTCTCTTCGAAGTGCCTGTGTGTGTGTGTGTGTGTGTGTGTGTGTGTGTGTGTGTGTGTGTGTGTATGTGGTGTGTGTGTGGTGTGTGTGTGTGTGTGAATATGTGTATGCTTGCACATGTATATAGAAACCAGAGCTGATGTCAGTTGCTTTTCTTCAATTGCTTCCCCACCTCATTTTATTTTTGAGGCAGGATCTCTCAATGATCTTGGAGTTCACTAATTCTGCTAGACTGGCTTTTCAACAAGCTCCAGGAGTCCACCCTCCCAGTGATGGGATTACAGTGTTCACTGCCTAGTCTTTTTATGTAGACGTTCAGGATCCAAATTCAGGCCCTTATGCCTGCATGGCAGGCACTTTACTGGCTGAGCCATCTCTGCAGTCCTCTGGATGCACTTTTAAAGCAGAAAGGGACTTCAAACTCCCCTGATTCAACCTGATCATTTTAATAGAGAGGAGACAGAGCAGAGGGGTGCTATAATGTTGTCAAGGTTGCAAGATTATGCAAAGCCAGGACAGGGGACCAGAGCTAGTCTGCCACTCTCATGAGAATGTCATAGAAGACTTTCAGTTATTCTTGGAAGTCTTCTGGAATTGCTTTCCTGGTATACAACATGAACCTTTAGGAAGTCTTTGCTCATGGCATACGGAACAAGTTGGTGTTCAAAGCTAGCTCTGAGGATGTCCTAATTTCTTCTTCCGAGTGTTCTCCATCGTGGTGGGAAAGTCAGGCGGCCTAGAGCTTGAAGCAGCATTCACATTGCATCCAAAATCAGGAAACAGCACAGGAGTCCACACGCTCAACTCCCTTTCTCCTTTTCAAACAGTCCAGCATCCCCTGCCGGAAGCTGGTGCCACCCACGGTGGGTGGGTCTTCTCACCTCAGTTAACCTAATTAACCTAAGCAACCGCAGGCCTGCCCAGAGGCCCATGTAGATTGCAGAGCTTATCTGGTTGACAACCAAGATAGACATCACAGAGGGCCAAGAAACTGGGTGACCAAATATGAGCTCACAAACGGGTGGAGCTGGGAGGAGTGAGGCTGAAAGTGTCCTGTGACTAATAACCCAGCAGTGATGGCCATAGTGTTGTAAGAAATGTGTCACCGTTCTCAGTGTGACCAGGTACAAGATATCATTTACATTTGGGGAATTCTTATTATCTGTTCTATATTTATATTATTTAGTGTAAGTATGTGTCTGTGTGCAGATATACAAACAGGTACCCAGGGACATTCATTTTGACATATTCACTTAAAGTGGATATATTTTAATTATTTTTTAAAATTTCATTGTTTCCATGTGTATGTATGTCTGCATGAGCATTTGTGCACAGGTGCCCAAGTAGACCAGAATAGTGCGTCAGATCCTTTGGAGCCAGAGTTACAGGTGTTTGTGAGCTGCACAACGTGGACAGTGGGACCTGAACTCTAGTTCTCATGATAAAGCACTATGAACTCTTAGCTGCTGAGCCATCTTTCCCAGTTAACTTGATAACCGTGATTCTGGCAGGCACAGTTATGTGTGCCTTGAGCAGTTAGCAATGGTGATAGTCCTGTGGAGAAGCACCATGTCACACATAAGGAACCTTATGTTTAGGACTCATGCTCCTAAACCCCGATTGGCTGTTTGACAACTACATGAAATTCGGCACATTTTTAAACCCCAAGCTTCAGTTTCTTGGGTTTCCTCGTTAACTTGACAGGATTTAGAATTACTTAGGAGACACACTTTTGGGTTTATATGTGAAAGAGGGTCTAGAAAGGTTTAACTGAGGAGGGACTGTAGGAGTTAGATAAATTAGATTTAGGAAATATATAGGAGTTTCTGATACTGTCTCTTAATTCGGGGCCTGAAGAGCATTTTCAGCATGAAGTCAGCAAAAACAGGAAAGACTCAATAGACTGAAAAACAAGTTTGAAGTCAGCAAAAACAGGAAAGACTCAATAGACTGAAAAACAAGTTTGAAGTCAGGAAAAACAGGAAAGACTCAATAGAATTGAAGAAACAAAGTATCTGGCCTGACATTGTTTTCAGCTGCTAAGTGGGCGGAGCCCAAATTAAGCTGAAACAGAGTTCCTCCTATTTAAGGACAGTGCATGGAGCCCAGAAGAGAAGAGGCCCCTGATGCTAGAGAGCTCCAAGAGTCCTGCTGAAAAAAGGGCTGGCCATTGATGGCCAGCTCTCTCCCTGAAGCAGAAAGAAGCTGGTGAGCAAAGAAAGCCTGAGCATAGCCGGGCAGTGGTGGCGCACGCCTTTAATCCCAGCACTTGGGAGGCAGAGGCAGGCGGATCTTTGCGAGTTCGAGGCCAGCCTGGCCTACAAATTGAGTCCAGGACAGCCAGGGCTACACAGAGAAACCCTGTCTCGAAAAACAAAAAAAAAAAACCAAAACAAAACAAAAACAAAAAAAAAAACAAAAAAGAAAGCCTGAGCAAGACACCAAAAGGCCAAGGACTGGACCCTGTGGCTCAGCTTTTGCCTAGAGGGGTTTGATCTGTCCAAACAGTGGCCTAAAGGAAACGGTGCCTGGCTTTAAGGACTGAGGCAGAGCAGCTGAGTTCCTGATTCAAAAGAAGTAAGTTGGCCTGCAGACGTCTGGGGTCTCCCACAGAGAAGAAAGCATGAAGCCTTATTTAAGGTGAGACTGCAGTAACCAACGACCCTGACGAACCTGCATCTGAGAGATCCAGAAGAAGGACTGCTAAGTGTGTTAAAGAATCTACAACAAAGACTGTGTTCCTGGCGACTGAGGACCTGCCCCAGAGACTGTATCATTCTAAAAGGTTATGAAAGTAGTTGTTATAATTATCAATAGGTTTAGTGGATAGGTTAAAGGGGTTGTAGGAATTTATAGGATTAATAGTTAAGAAATTGTTGGTTTTTGTTATAAGTGAATTTAGTAATAAATAAATAAGTGTTAAATAATAACTTAAAAGTTCGGTTACAAGGGACAACCCAGGCTGAATGGGGAACAGCACTATTCCAGGGCTGGGGTCCTGGACGGAATAAAAAGAAGAAACCAAGCAGAATGCCATTATCCATCTCTGTCTGTCTCTTGACTGCAGGAACACTGTGAACTAGTTGCTGCCACTCCTGTCACCACAGCTGGAGTTGCCACTACTGACACATACTCCCTGGCTGTAGTCTCTAAAATCATGAGCCAAATGGGCCTGGAGAGGTGGCTCAGCGTTTAAGAGCACTAACTGTTCTTCTGGAGGACCTGAGTTCAATTCTCAGCACCCATAACTTTCTGTAACTCCAGTCCCAGGGGATCTGAACGTGTCCAGGAGACACTTCCACACAGACATACGGGGGGGGGGGATCACCAATAGATATAAAATAAAAATTAAATAAATTTTAAAAAATCATGAGCCAAAATAAACCCATCCTCTCTTAAGTTACTCCTATAGGGTATTTTAACGCAAAACAAGAAAAGTAACAAATACATCTAGAATGTATATATGACCTCCAAGAAGTGAGGGAACTTGGATGAAGTTCCACACGGATGAAGGACAATGCCAGAAGTAGGCCTGGGACTGACAGAGCCCGCAGCAGGCTCCTTCCTGGGCAACCACTTGCATCCATGCAAAAGGAAGCCAAGGATGGTCCTCTTCCATGGAATGTCACCATCAGTTCCACAGGGGTGCTGCAGAGCCTGCCCAGTCTATTCTTTTTAAAGCTATCACGTAGAGCCTGTGTGAAAGAATCATGTAAAGTTGCATATAGGTTAATATTGCATATGGTTCCAGTGATATATATGTTAGATTTCAGTTTTTTTAAAATAATCTTCTTCCACCCCCTCACCCATATCTAAAAATAAGATGCCAAAAATATTACCTGGGAAAGAAATGTAATGAAAAGCAGGAAAAACTATAAATTGACTATAATCTACTGCAAGATGCTGATGGTTCCAGTTTATGGAGACCCAATTCTGCAGCGCTCCATCATTAAAGGAGACTTTATTTCTAGGGACACATTTAAAGAGACTATCACAGTATCCCAATAGCTGGTTATACACTGATGACTTTTTTTTCCTAAGATAAACTTACTACTGACTCTTTCCAGAAAGAGGTTTTCTTCTATAGAGGAAATAATGATGGAGGGCTAGTAAGTTTGTTTTTTCCAGTCTCAATATCTTTTTAGAATGTTCTGGAATGTCTTTTTTTTTTTTTTTTTCCATTAGGCACAGAATGAGCTTGGTGCAATGTCATGAACCTTAGATTTCTATTCAGAAGATCTGGTTCCTATGTAACCCCTGGCAAGTCACTACATGTCTCTGGGCTTCAGTTTCTCCTGGCATAAAACCAAGTGTGGTAATAATACATGCCTATAATTCAAGCTATTCTGGAAGCTGAGGCAGCAAGGTTACAAGTTCAAGGCCAGGCTCAACTAAGAAGACTCTGTTTCAAAATGAAATTAAAAACAGCTGGGCTGCTGAGATGGCTCAGTGGATAATGGTGCTTGCTGCTAAGCCTAGACTTGAATTTGAACCCCAGGCTCCAAAAGTGAAAAGACACACTGACTCCCTCCAGTTGTCCTCTGATCTCCATGATTGCATGCACCATGGCATGTGTGGTGCAAAAGACACACAATAAGTAAGTAGGTAAATAAATGCATGTAATTTTAAAAGTCTGGTTATGTGCACTAGCTCAGTGGTAGAGTGCTTTACTAGTATCCACAAGGTCCTGGGTTCATCCACAGTACCACAAAAATAAAATAATTGAAAAAAAAAATCCTGGAGCTGGTACATGGAAAACGTCTGACTTTTGGGGGAGGGGTTGTTTTGTTTTGTTTGGGGTTTTTTTTTTTTTTTCTGTCTTGATGGTCCTCCCACTGTGGTTCAGCCTGGCCTAGAACTCACTGTGTAGGCCAGGCTTGCCTAGAACTCACAATGTAGCCCAGATTGACCTCAAACTCACCACAACCTTCTTCCCTCTACCTCTCAAGTGTATCTTTAATTATTTTAAACTATCTGCTTTATTCTTTAGAAGTGCTCTTTGGCCTATCTGTAAGTCACATTCTGTCTTTGAGCAAGGTGTTTCCCCTCAAGTTGGGATAACATAGAGTGTTCAGCTGGCTAATTCTGCTCTAACTATGAAATTCTCTTAATATTTTGTGAACTGTATAAGATTCACTGAAATTAGGCCTGGGGCTTCAGATGGAGAGGTATGGCATGGGTATTTTTAAAGCAAGGACACTATATCATGATTTTGACCTGCACCATGTAGTAGCCCAGGTACTGGGGTACCCTCACCCACAGGAACATACAAACTGGAAAGAGGGCTACTGCGGGCTTCAGTGTGGGCAGGAAATGGCAAGATGCCTCTGCCAACGATGTTCTGTGGTTACAGAAAGAAAAGGAAGTATCAGTGGTGACGTTATGGCCAGGCCAGAGGAAGGACTACAAGACGAAGGTGTGTCAGCATGCTTGCAGAAGACTTTAGCAGTGACCCAAATAAGATGAAGGAATGTGGATAAGACCTGAATGTAGGCCTAGTGTACAGCCACTCTAGAAACACACCTATTCCTGCCTTTTCCAGAATCAAGTCCCAGTGCCACACACCGGACTTCAAGCTCACACTACCACAGATCCAAAGCTCCAGCCTTGTTCTCCAGATGCGAAGATCTCCTTCCAGCTTGCAGGGCTGTACTCTTGTTTCCACTGCTACATATTCTCAAGACTTCAATTCAAGCAGCACTTCCTCGGAGAGAGGTTCCCACAGCTGTCTTTCCTCAGAGCTGCCTCTTGCTACCCTATCCCAGTCACCTCACTGCCTTGCCTGTTTTCCTAGCACTTGCTCTTTCTAGAGATTGTTTCCCTTGTTTTACCTGACTGTCTGTTCATTTCCTGGCTAACCTCTCTGGGGCCTGCCTACTTAGACCTCCCTTCCATTTAACCTAAGCTTCTGAGAGCAGAGGCCTAGACCAAGTGGGGCATTCAGCCGCGTTAGCACACGGTAGGCACACAATAAGCAGTTGTACAAAGAAAGAAGAAAATGAGAAGTCTGCTTTATTTGATCTTCCATCTTTCCTTCCAGGAAAGCTTATACAAATAGGCAACATGTTTTTGAGAGTGTGAGATCCAGGTCCAAATAATTAACAGCCGCAGAAGGGAGAGGAGTATGTGTTTCCATAGGCCATTTGCACACTGCAGTTGTTTTTACTGGTGCTACAAACACCCTTGCTCCATGCTCCTTAAAGTGGATCAGCACCCGTCAAAGACAGCAAGCTGAGGAGTGACAGTGTCTGGTATCTGTGTAGCTCTGTCCTCAAGCCTGTCCCATCTCAGATTCTTATCTAACGTTTTACAAGAGGAAAGCCTAGACCTCTGGAGCTATTCCACTTGACTGAGGCCCAAAGTAGAAAGCTGAGAGGTGGACTGGGTCTGTCCCGACACCAGGCAGCCTTCTTACATTTACATGTGAGAAGCTGACAAATGAACACAGAATTGCTGGCTGGCTGTGGTGGCCATCCCTCCCCTTAGAGAGGTTGAAACTAGACCTGATGTTGATATGGTTATTGTAAGGACCAGGACCAGAACAAGCAAGGGGGCCAGGGTGCAGAATTCAGAAAGTATACTTTTTTTTTTTTGAGAGCAGGTCACAAGTAGCCCAGGTTGGCCTCTAATTCACTATGTGGCTGAGGATAACCTTAAATTTCTTCTGCCTTCACCTCCTAATTATTTATTATTGAAGGCATGTGCCACTGAGCCCAGTCTACATAATGCTCCAGATTGAACCCAAGGTTTTGTGCATGCACTCTACCAACTGAAACACACTCCAGCCCATGCGACATCACTCTCAAGCACTTGTCCAACTTCAAAGAGGGATGTCTCTTTATATTTTGGGACACACACACACACACACACACACACACACACACACACACACACACAC